>JAQFZG010002539.1:0-16212 GCA_034695465.1 Entomobrya nicoleti
TGAAGGATAAATAAAATCCGAAACCGGTAGTTCCAACGGTGCAAGATATTTTTTGTGTGTGTTGTTCTCAATAATTTATCATTAATAATCATCCAACTTCCTAAATATTGGACAAAGTTGCCACACAGCAGTATACATACACATATTTTAACGCCGACCAATTTCAGCTTAATATTGGCAGAAACACCTTAAACAGAGATGGGCTCACACTTAAACAAGGCTACTTTCGATTCACAATAAGCTCAATATCTAACATTTCTTCTACTCACAATGAGCTTTGGAGAGACAGCTTTACTAATTTACAGCAGTGGATTCTGGATATGAAGTATTAAAATCCGCATTAAAGCTCATAAAAGCGATATGCTTCCCTCAATCGAAAATGTATATGCTTTAAAATATTAAACCGGACAATTGTACACTCCACCCCTCTCCACTATCATCTCCTCCTAATAAAAATGACCCGTACAAATTCCATTTAAGAAAATGCATAAAAAACTTTAAAACCTATTTCAAAGGTTAAACGATGACGCATCTCTATTCAAAGCAGAATTACAAGTCTTACCCAAACCCAAACTTGAGTATATCAAAGTTATGCAGCAGTGCACTTGTTTAAAACATTAAGCCCATTTACTACCAAATCCAACCAATAGGTTATACTCATTAATGACCGCCTTTCCTACATTACATTTTAAATGCACTCCTAAAGGGAACTTATCAAGTGTCGTAACCCTTTAACGTATTTCAATGCTCTTTTAAGTTCACGTGAGTACACTAGAAGAATTAGGAATAAGATATAGCCAAGCAATAGCTCACGTCACTGCACAGTGAAAACAGAACAGATGCTGTGGGAAAGGTGCGGGTTGACCCAGACTTTGGGTACTGCAACCCTGCCACATCCTCTACTCTCTCTCGTGCCCTTCTCGCTAAAGTTGGATGAACTTGCAAGTTTCCCACGGCATCTCCCCTGTGTTCAATTTGAAGCTGCAATGTTTGTGCAGTGAGCTATTGCTTTGCTAGATATTTTCAGATATAACGAATCAAGCATGATGAATGTTTACTTGTTAGTGGCAATGTCAGATGTTGGTCTCATCTTGTTTACTTTAATGTGGTTGAGATTAAAAGTTTAACTAACCAATTAATTATCAAGATATTATAATGAGCTATCATAGTACCATTTTAATCCGCATAAACGATACGGCAAATCGGGCATTGAAAAGGACTTTCGTTAGTATGAACACTCATATGTATCCCCAACTGAGAGAGTTCTGTTGGAAAATAGTTTGCCACATAAATTACAGTTGTGGTACTTGGTGAACGGCATTAATATGTTTAGAACAGAAACGTATTCTGTAAATTCTTCGCATTAAGAAGAAATAAAAACTTAATTCAATAAATACAGAAGTTCATTATCATTAAAGCACGACTGGGACAACACATTTATATAATATACATATGCTTAAATATGTGATGATTGATAATTTTTCCTATAAATATTTCAGCGTATTTGTCAATTATGAATGAATATTTGCGTGTAATAATGCATTTCACTGAAAAGATATCTTAGGTGACGTATTTTATTAGCAGCGTAGGTGAAAAAATATTTGGAACGTTATATTGCAAAATCATTTATCTATATAACTGTAAAGTCAACTGAACTGAATTCAAACAAAACAATGCAGTATAGAAAAGGGTACGATCAATGCAACTATTTTTAACATGTTATGAAGGCCTAAATTTTGAGTAAATTTTCATAAACTTATATAAAATGACACAACTCCAACAGTTTTAATTTGCAAATATAAATATCCTAAGAAAAAAACGTATTTACAGCTTAAGCATAAAAAATATAATGCAAATCTTGATTTGCACTCAGTTAAGGACAGTAGTTAACCAACATTTAGTTTTATTAAACTACACAAAAAGTATAGATGGAATATTCAAAGTAGTATCTAGCAATAGATTTTTAAAAAATTAGTTATTTTGGTAATGACGACCAACCAAATCAAACTCCACAATCTCATTTTTGTCCAATATGTAGTAAAGAAATCTGCACATTAAACAATCAGATTTAAAACAACTATTGCCTTTTTCCGCAAAAAAATCCACCAATGTAACATAGCGTTCGTTTATTTTATTACATGGCATGCAGAAGTACGTTGAATTGCAGTCTTTTTTATTTATGAGTAACCATATGCCTTCTCAAATTACTTGATCGTGAAAAATCAGTTTGACAAATGTGGCATTGAAAAGGTTTTTCGCCAGTATGAACTCTCATGTGCCTTACTAATTGAGCACGTAAATTAAACTGTTTCTCACACAAATTGCACTTGTGGTCCTTGATTCTATGGTGAACCGCTTTAACATGTGTCTGCAAGCCTGCTTGTTAAGTAAATGATTTATCGCAAAGATCACAAGAATAAGCTTTAACACCGCTGTGAACTAACAAGTGCCGGTTTAAATTACTTGTGCTGGCAAATTGCTGGTGACATTCTTCACAGCTATATTGTGTGATATATTTGTGTCGATCTTCATGCCTTCGTAGATTACTTTTATGTGCAAATGCTATGTTACAAAGTTGACATCGGTGGGGCTTTTCTCCGGTATGGCTTAAAACGTGTTGTCTTAAACCAGTTGCCGATGCCAGAAATCGATGACATAAATTGCACTGAAAAGGTGTTTTTGTTTTATGTGTATTTAGGTGTCCTTCCAGTGTAGCTCTCTGTGCGAAAGCTTTTCACAGTGAGTACAGTTAAACGATTTGATTTTACTGTGTAGGACTTCATGACTTTTAAGAGAACTTGGACGAGAAAACGATTGCTTGCAAACTTTGCATGAGAAAGGTTTTTCTCTGGTGTGAGATTGCATGTGGCTTCTCCAACCCGATGTATGTGCAAACGATTTCTCACATAAATTGCAATTGTGTGCTTTCTCCTTTATATGGGAAAGGTAGTGCTTAAAAAGATTTTGAAGGCTTGAACATGCTTTTCTGCAAAATAGGCACTGGTTAGTTCCCATGTGTGTATTTTTATGTGCTTGTAAACTTGTATTAGAGCAGTAGGCTTTGTCACACAAGGAACACTTGAACAGTTTTTCAGCCATGTTTATTACTCTTAACTGGGAATTTAATATTTAAAACAACGAGAGTTTGCAAAACAATCTAGCACGAAAGTTTTAGTAGTTTTATTTCAGAAAAAATGATTTGAAATTATTTTATTTTGCGTAGATATTTTATTCGTGCTGCGCAAAGCCCTGCACTTTGATATCCATTCTACTTCACACTATTTTTTGTTGAAATTCTAGCACGGAACGCTGTAATATATATCCGTTAACATAATTCTCAACTGCAATGTAAGAAGTAAGAGTGCTGCGTGTTCATGCACTGCGATGTCGTGAACCCTTTATGCAGCCTACGTGACCAACTGTTTGTATTCGAAGTGGGGACTTCTTGACTAGGTACTTTATTAAACTTGTATGGACTAGTATTAATAACTGCTTTGTTAGTCAGTATTAGCCTTTATTTGTGAGCATGGCTGGGTACGTAGCTTTGATCTAGTATTTTTGATATTGATGATTAATATGTCCCGTATGTTAGAAGCAGTCCTACAAGCTTGTTGTAATTATATTTGAAAAGATGACCTCTGAGTTCTCGTAAACTGGCATTTACTTTTCGCTATGATTTGGGTATTTTTATATTCAACATACTCAACATCAGATTCATTTATGTTTTTCAAACAGGGCAATTATATTCCATCTTACCATCTTGAATACCGTATTTATTGCATGACTTAATCCTATCACTTTTTTTACAACAAAAATCCAACGATCCGAATTTCCTTGTCAATCAAAGCCATCAAAACTTGAAGTTCAGTGTTTCTATTGTTATTATCATTGACAATTAACTTTTGAATAAAACACAAATATACTAAACCATTTCATTTAGAAATCAAAAAGCGCACATGATTTGTGTGACAAGTAAATTGCTATCGGGCAGACACAATACGACAATAAAGAGTTATTACTGATATAAAGTCTTGACAATACCAAACTTGCTTATCTTTTTTTACAAACCAAGTACACGAGTATTCCGGGTTGGTTAATTTCGTACGACAATAAGTAGACAATATCTTTGTTGCTTTGTTGGTTGGACTTGATTACGATTAAACATTTAAATGGTCAGTTTAATTTAAAAAAAGAAAATAAGTTTATTTGCTTTTTCTGCTGTTTGAGGACACAAGATGTGATGGGGTTAAAAATAAAGTTTCTTGAAATCAATATTGCTTTATGCAAGTTAACGTTTGGATCAGCCAAATCCACATTCTCAAGGTACTGTACAGATGAAATCAATAATTGACCAATAGATGCAAATAATACAACAAGATAAATGGCAACAACTACTGCACATTGCATAATGTACAGAGTTGCTATAATTCGAATAATTTAAAATTACCAGCTACCTATCCAGTAAACAAGAAAATGTTCGAAAGAACTTTTAAAACAATGAAAACCAAGTCCATGTCACTAATCACAACAGCAAATGAGACTGTAAATATTAATTGAACCACAGATATAACCGTATCAATTCAATCAGTTTACTTCAGTTTCCCAATCTTTTATTATTAATTATAAATTTGTCTCTTCAATTAATGAAACAATACTATCCAAGTTTATTGACAACTTAAAAAACGGAAGACGAAGAACATAAATTATACTTAAGCTCTTTTTAATTACAAGTATCATTTTTCAGCCCTGTGGTAGTTCCATAATATCATGCATTTCGGACGACTATATTATACATTTTGGAGTCATCAGATTTCAGGCAACCAAATATTTCTTGAGCAAAACTAGCTTGTACATAACAAAACTTAATTTCTTCAAGTAACAAACTGTGTTGAGTCTATAGGTACGTTAACTCTAAGCAATCAGACTTTCCTAATTTTGAGTGGCCACATGCTTTCTTAAGCTATTTAAATGTGAAAAAGCAGTAGAGCAAATCTGGCATTGAAAAGGCTTTTCGCCTGTATGTACTCTCATATGTGTTCCTAATTCAGTTTTGCTAGAAAACTTTTTGTCACATAAATTACATTTGTGTTCTTTGATTCCATGATGAACTACTTTAATATGCCTCTGCAAGTTTTGTCGGTGAATAAATGACTTGTGGCACAATTCACAATTGTGAGCTTTTACACCACTGTGTAGTATCATGTGACTGTTTAACTCCCTTTTGCTCTTAAATTTCTTGTGACATTCTTGACAGCTATGTCGCTTGATGTAATTGTGTCGATATTCATATACCAGCAGATTACTCCTTTGTGCAAACGTTTTGTTGCCATTTTCACAGGGGTAATGATTCTCTCCGGTATGGCTCTGAACCCGGTGTGGCTGCCAATATTTTCCATAATTTAAATAGACTCCAGGAATAATTAAAAACTATGTATTTTGCCATAAAATTGGACTTTTTCTTACATTTTTTAAATACGGAAACTATTGGCAGCCATATTCCGAAAGTTCAAAAATTTCTGCATTCTATATTATAAAAAGCAAAAAAATCTACCGTGGGCTTAATTTACTACGTAATTTCAAACAATTACGTGTTAATTTAAGGCTAAAATAATTTAAATAATTTATTTTTTATTATGTAGCGGAATTCCGCTACATTGTGGCGGAATTCCGCTACAATGTAGCATTATTCCGCTACTGATCCTCCACTGATGTGTAAATCCCATTTTAAACTTCGCTGTTAGATAAAGTTTCACATTAAATAAATTCGAGCAAATTATTTTCTTAATTTTGACAAAGCAATTCAAATAAAGATACCGTATGATGGTTTCAATACATTCGACAGCCATCAAAACTGATGCGAGTGCGTGGACAAATTATTGAAACCTTACACTAAAAAATATTACATTAACCAGCTTGAGATTAAAGATTTAAAATATTTACTATCTAAATAGCCATATAAGTTTAATTCTATAATTTGTAGTCGAATACTTAATTGAGTTTTTAGTAATCCGACTTTCTCAAGTATGAGTAGTCATATGCTTGCCTAAGCTTTCTGAATGAGAAAATACGCTAGAGCAGTTCATGCATTTAAACGGTTTTTCACCCGTATGAATTCTTACATGTCTCACTAAAGCACTATATGCAGCAAATCGTTTGCTACACAAATTACATTTGTGCTCTTTGATTCCTTCATGAACTGCTTTAATATATGACTGAAAATTTCCTTTAAGTTCGAATGATTTTTCGCACATATCACAAGTGTGTGTTTTTGTGGCACTGTGAGTACGCATGTGACTGTTTAATTTACTTGTACTTTCGAACTTTTTGTGGCATTCTTGACAGCTGTGTCGCTTAACACCAGTGTGGCGTTCTTCATGTGCCCTTAGTTCAGTCTTTTTAGGAAATGCTTTGGGACAAGTATTGCAGCTGTAAGGCTTCTCTCCGGTATGGATTTGAATATGATCTCTCAAGCTGGCTGCTGACCCAACAAACCGGTGACATAAATTGCATTGAAATGGAGTTTTGGTTTTGTGTGTGTTCAAATGGACTTCCAAATTGCTTTTCGCTCGGAAGGATTTCTCGCAGTGATTACATTCAAACTCTTTGATTCCACTGTGCACCAGTTGATGCTTCTTGAGATTAGCTGCAGAAGAGAATGATATTTTGCAAATGCTGCACGAGAATGGCTTTCCGCCGGTATGAGTTTTGATGTGTTTTCTCCAATCCGACCTATTTCCAAATGATTTGTCACACAACTTGCACACATGTGGTTTCTCTTGTATATGCATACGGTAATGTGAGAAAATAGTCTCAACACTGGCAAAATATTTGTTGCAAAATGAACACTGGTGAATTCCAAGGTGAATATTTTCATGTCGTCGTAAACTGTTTTTGAAGCTGAACGTTTTGTCACAGACATTACACGAAAACTTATTTTCAGTCATATTTCTTGGTAACAACTAAAATGAAGTTGATAAAAATGTTATGTAAATACTTGTCGCGCTTTATATTTGGAACAGTGGGCCTTCAATTAGTTGGAAGGTTGAATGGAATGTGTTGGAAATTATTACTTAATTGGATAAGTTAATTAAAGATAATTAATTATCACTAAACTTTAACATTGAATAATTAAAAATTCTCTGAGAGTTGTCTTGCTGGCAGTTGAAAGTAGACTAAAGCTTACAGAAATGTAATGTTTACAACAAGTTCGGCTTTCGTTCAATGTTTCACTGATAATAGGTAAGTTAATGTGTTCGTAATATATGCACCTGTTGTATGTGCACATGTGCAATACATTTATTCGAATACTCTTGTAGCCTACGTGTTCAAATACATTTGTGGTGGAGCGGTATGATATGGTATACAAAACAAACCAAGTCAAGACTTTAAAATATTTTTTCTCAAAAAAGTTTAATTGTTTGTTAAACTTATGCATACAAATGTGCACAACGTAATGTTATATGATACATGTGTAAAAAGCCTCCTTTGTTGATAGGGTACTTGAGCACATGAATTCGTATGGAAAGCTTGGAACATAGTCAAAATCACCAAAAAAATACTACTAATTTTGGAAACGTCTACCATTTATTATTTATAGAACTTATGCATTTCATGCGATTGAATACTATTTATTTACTTAACAGAAAACACAGAAACTGTTTTAAAAACTAGTTTAAACTAAAACTTGAATTAAATTATCCATGTAAAAGCTTAAGCCAATTCTAAAATTTCTTTAAAAAATATATACTGAACATCTAATGCACTAATCCTAAAAATGTCAAACTCAAATACTGTTACAAAAATTTCCATTTGATTAATGCAAAGCACATCGTTTTAAATGATGAGGACGGGATGCTTGACCTGAAATTTTACAAGCACTATATTTTGTCGTATAATTAGTTAAAATGTAATTTTACTTTAACTAAATTTACTTGTGACATGACTAGTAAAACTTCTAGATTAAAGTTAGCATCATTCTAATGATTAATATTCAGGAGTTAATTAAAGTTTAATTTGATTTTAGTATGAATTTGGAGTAAGTTAGGGGAACAATATGCGAAATAGAATCAATCAGTCTGCCAGATGCATCCGTTCAATAGGGTAATACACATGTTACAAGCTTTCTTAGTTAGTTTCATTAAAATTGGAAGTAAATTAGGAGGACGAGCTGGGCCAAAATGACAAAAGAATGGTTGTAGGTTTTTGCTGAAGTGTTAATGCGAAAGACAATCATGCTGACATTTAAGGATTGGGTGAAATAAATAGTGGGTAACGTATAAGTTCACATTTTAGTGTCCTGTGTGGCCGAACGTTACTACCAGTAATGATATCCTAAAGAAAAAACTGTTTGGCAGTTACATTTAATATTTAGTGTAAAACAAACAAACAAATTTAAACAAAAGCAAAATTACTTTTTATTAAACTATCAGTACATAAATTTGAAAAACAAATGTTCAGAGTGCCAATTTATTTTTTATAACTACAAACCATGTGTGAGCACAACAGTATTTATAAAAAAAATACGACTCTGCAATGGGCATCAAATAGTATCACAATTTAGGCTACCAGATTTAAAAAAACTGTAAAAGTTTGCACTAAGCCCACACCAATAGAACATGGTAACATAATATTTAACATGAAAGATGTTAGGTATGTAAGCAATCATACTTTTGTAATTACGAGTGATCATACGCCTTCAAATATAGCTTGACCTGGAAAAAGCAGTCTGGCAAATCGGTTAATAAGAAGTTTGTTTATCATTATGCACTTTCATATGGCATAGGAAATACAAAGTATACCATAGCATTGTCAAAAATGATTAAAACTTAAAAAACTCTTTTTAAGTACAACTTTTACTGTTCAATCATATGGTAGTTCCACAGTTTCATGGTTTTCGAAAAATTATTTAAAAGTAATACATTTTGAAGTAAGCAACTATTTAAAGCAACTAAATATTTTTTCCGCAAGCAACCGTGTAAAATACAAAGCTTTATTTTTACAAGTTACAAGCTATGCAGAGTGTAGAAGTACGTAAACTCTAAGCAATCAGACTTTTCAAATTATGAGTCGCCACATGCCGGTCCAAGCTATTCGAATGTGAAAAGGCGGCACGGCAAATCTGACATTGAAAAGGCTTTTCGCTCGTATGAACTCTCATATGTACACCTAAATGAGCTTCGATAGAAAATTGTCTGCCACATAAATTACAGTTATGTTCTGTGATTCCATCATGAACTGCTTTAATATGCCTCTGCAAACCTTGTCGGCGAGTAAAAGACTTCCGGCACAATAGACAAGTGTAAGCTTTGACATCATTGTGCGTTAACATGTGCTTGTTTACATTGCTTTTAAGTGTAAATTTTTTGTGACATTCTTGACAGCTATATCGTTTGATGTAATTGTGGGTATCTTCATGCCTTCTGAGATAACTCTTTTGTGCAAATGCTTTTTTACAAATTTTACAGGAGTAAGGCTTCTCTCCGGTATGGCCCCGAATGTGGCTTTTCAAAGCATTTACTGATGTAAGAAACCGGTCACATAAAATGCATTGAAATGCTGTTTCTGGTTTATGTGTATTTATGTGACACCTAAAATGACTTTTTTGTGCAAATGCTTTTTCACAAATATTACATTCAAATTGTATGATTCCACTGTGCAGCAATTCATGTGTCTGAAGAATACACTTCAGGGAAAAGGATCGTTTGCAAACTTTGCACGAGAAGGATTTTTCACCCGTATGTGATTGCATGTGGCATCTCCATTTCCAAATTTGTGCAAATGATGTGTCACGCAAATTACAGTTGTGTGATTTCTCTTGGGTATGCGAAAGGTAGTGCTGAAAAAGATTCCCATTGTTGCGAAATTGTTTGTGGCAAAATAGGCACTGGCGGATTCTGTTGTGATTGATTTTGTGTGTAATTAATTGCTCTTACAGCTAAACACTTTTTCACAAATATCGCAATGAAACTTTTGCAGATCCATCTTGAAATGGTAAGAATCAGAAGACTTGAAAATTATTTAATTAAATGTGGACGTAAAATTTAGTTATACTTCGTGACTATTTGTCTATAAATTGTCAATAAGTGTGCTTGAAATAATTATTACTATCTTAAAACTCTGGTATAATTTATCAATGTATTACGACTTAAAAAAGTATTTTATTAAATCTGTGGAGATTGGAATTTTTAATTTTCAACAATTATTTCACAGTAATCAAAGTTTTGTCGTAGCTTATACACTATATGCCAAAGATTAAATGAACTAAAGGTAGATGTATAAAATTGATGATGTGAGAACATTAACGACTTTCGTTGAATACTTCACTAATATTATGATTTAATCAATGTAAATGAAAATGTTTGTAAGCATGCATGTGGAATGCGCACATTTGTTCGACCGTTCATCATGTAGCTTACGTGTTAAAACGCCTTTTTTAACGTGATTGGAACAGAACTTAGCTGCATGGCCTACAAAACAATGGGTTTTGTATACCATGTAAATAAATAAAAAATAAGTAAATAAATTTACACATTGGACAATCAGAACAAACAATCAACAACTTATGTATTTTCCGCAAAATAAATCCAGGAACGTAACATAGCGTTTGCTTATATAATAACATGGCGTGTAGAACTACGTTGAATTGTAACGGGTTGGAATTTCTTGCTTATGAGCAACCATATGCCTTCTCAAATTACTTGAATCTGAATAAGTAGCACGGCAAATCTGACATTGGAAAGGCTTTTTACCAGTATGAACTCTCATATGTCTTACGAAATTAGCACGTGAAGTAAATAGTTTCTCACACAAATTGCACTTGTAGTCCTTGATTCCATGATGAACTGCTTTAACATGTGTCTGCTAGCTTCCTCTCTCAGTAAATGATTTATTGCAAAGATCACAAGAATGAGCTTTTACACCACTGTGGCGGATCATGTGGTCGTTTAAAGATCTTGTGCTGGTAAATTTCTTGTGACATTCTTGACAGCTATATTGTTTGGTGTAGTTGTGCTGATCTTCATGCCCTCTTAGTTGACTGTTCTGTGCAAATGCTTTGCTACAAAATAACATTGGTGAGACTTTTCTCCGATATGGATTAAAACATGTTGTTTCAAAGCAGTTGCTGATGCCAGAAACCGATCACATATATTGCACTGACAGGGAGTTTCTGTTTTATGTGTATTTAGCTGTCCTTGCAGTGTAGCTCGCTGCGCAAAAGATTTTTCACATTGAGTACACTGAAATGATTTGATTTTACTATGGATGACTTCATGACTTTTAAGATGACCTTGTTGAGAAAACGTTTGCTTGCAAAGTTGGCACGAGAATGGCTTTTCGCCAGTATGGCATAGCATATGACGTCACCAATTCAATCTCTCTGCAAATGGTTCGGCACACAAATTGCAATTGTGTGGTTTCTCTTGGATATGCGAACCGTAGTGCTGAAAAAGATGTACAGCCTTTCCAAAAGGTTGGTTGCAAAATAGACACTGATGGGTTCCGAGGTGAATGTGCCTATGTTGAAGTAAAGTACTTTTTAATCTAAAAACTTTATCACAAGCATCACAATTAAACTGTTTTCCATCCATCCTAAAATCGTGAGAATACGAAGTTTAGAAATTAGTTAACTGCATATGAATGTGACAAGTCGTGTATCTTTGCCTCATTTGGTTTAAAATTTGGTAACAAAATGATTGAGATGTTAGATTTGCTTAGTCTAGTCTTAGTATAGTCTTTAAAACTTGATTTCTTTTAGCAACTTATTTGGGAATGTTTGAGTATTATATAATATTTGAAATTTGCCAACGTGTATGTCAATAATTTTTTCAGTGAATGTTTTACCACAATCTGAATTCACATGTGATTGCTATACTGGTGGTTAAATGTCGATTTAGGTATATCTAAATGACATGGTGTGAATATTTAATGCTTGCATTCAAAGCTTTACGAATAGTAAAGTAGCGCTTTTCTTTAACAGTCGTTAAAAGAAATCTTAGGTTTATAAAACTACGTGGTGAGAGCAATGAAAGCTTTCATTCAATGCTTTTTGAGTAAAATGAGTAAGGTGCCTTGTACAAAAATATGCCATTATGTTGTATAAGCGCACGTGAAATACGTGTATTCAAATTCTCTCCATTAAGCTTCCATGGCAAGGTCGTAAGGAACCTGCCAAGTAAAGCTTTTACCCATTTTATCGCTAAAAATGTGTAAATAAGTATTAGCTGCATGAATACAAGCATTTTTTGGTTATTTTAGATTATACATAACTTTAAAATCTATTTTTAGAATTAATGTCGTACGAACTTTCATTCAAGCATTCAATACGTTACTAGTACTGGAAGTAAGCCATTGTAAACGAAACTATGATCAAACATTGTAAGGCAACATGTGCAAGTCGTGGATTGAGGTACTCTGTACAAGGCTTACGTGCTAAGTGCCAACTGCACTTAATGCCTTCGGGACAATGAAAGCAGTATTAAATTAATGAAGCCGAATGGCAGGTTAGTAAAAGAAACCAGTTATGTCAAACGCTAGAGATATATTAGAAAATTTAAAGTTATAATGATACGTTTGAAAACCAGTCTTCCAATCAATACTTTCACAAATTTTTGGTCGAGCCAGAAAAATCGATTTATTTATTTAACTTATTAACGAAATAAATCGAACTAATTTAAACAAAATTTTGCAGTGCAATGAATTAACTAATGATAAGATCTTTACAACTAAAAATCTTCGAATTTTATATTAATTTATTAAATTATTATAATTAAATTTTCTTAAAACAACATAAAGTTTCAATTAACCATTGAGAACTTCCAACCACTGTGCACCAAAAAATTCGATCATAGTCAACAATAAATTGTCGTTAGTAGCGGATTCATTTCATTTGGTAGTTTCATTTACTATTGGCTACCTCACACGCATTACACTTAACTACATTTCACTGTTGGTACCAAGTAACACTAAAAATATTTATTCTTAGAAGAAATTGCTTGAAGTACATGTTAAATATAGATTGAAAAATGGACTGTTGGGAAGTATCTAAATGTTCTTTTGCAATTACAAATTTAATGTTAAAATTACGCAGTGATTTTAAAAATTTCATTATTATTCAGATTAAATAAATAGTTGCTCACTTTAAGCAATCATATTTTCAGGAGGTATTGATTGATCCTTAAAATACTCAGCATTCTAGATGGCTTTATTTTCGGAACAACTTGTGCTCAGAAATACACTAAATTTTAAGCAATCCCATTTTCCCAATTATGTGTGGCCACATGCTTGCTTAAGCAACTTGAACGGGAAAAGGCAGTACTGCAAATCTGGCATTTAAAAGGCTTTTCACCTGTATGAACTCTCATGTGCACTCCTAAATGAGTTCTGGTGGAAAATTGTTGGTCACATAAACTGCATTGGTGGTCCTTGATTCCATGATGAACTGCTTTAACATGCGCCTGCATGTCACCTCTTCGAGTAAATGACTTTTGGCAAAATTGACAAGTGTGCGCTTTTACACCACTGTGAATTAATATGTGCTGGTTTAAACTGCCTTTTTGTGTAAATTTCTTGTGACATTCTTGACAGCTATATCGCTTTATGTCATTGTGTCGATTTTCATGTCTCCGCAGATCACTCTTTTGTACAAATGTTTTATTACAAATTTTACAACAGTGAGGCTTCTCTCCGGTATGGCTCTGAATGTGACGTTTCAAACCAAGTTTTGAGGACAGAAAACGGTGACATAAATTGCATTCAAATTCAGTTTCTTTTTTATGCGTATTCAAGTGTCCCTTTAAAATATCTTTGCGGACAAATGTTTTTTCACAATGATTACACTTGAACTCTTTGATTCCATTATGCAACAATATGTGTAATGTAAGATTGCTTTGTCGAGAAAATGATTGTTTGCAAAGGTTGCACGAGTACGGCTTTTCGCCAGTATGAGTTTGCATGTGATCTCGCCAAGACGACGTTTGTGCAAATGATTTGTCACACAAATTGCATAGGTGTGGCTTTTCTTTGATATGCGACAAATAGTGATCATATAAATGTCCAGCATTAGAAAATATTTTGTTGCAAAATATACACACGATATTTCCGTAGTGTACGTTTTTATGTTGAAGTAAAGCGCTTTTCAAGCTGAGCACTTTATCACAAGTATCACATTTAAACTTGTTGGCATTCATCTTGAAATGTAACACCCGACATTCACTTCGAAGTCAGTTATTTGCAAGAGAATATAACTTTTTTGGTACTTTGTCTCTTACAATTAGTCTAGAATTCGTCGAGACGTTACTTTGATCCGATGTGGTTTTAACTAAATCGGTCGACAAATTATTCACAAAAATCAGAAAAAATCTCACTTGTGTTAAAAATGGACTAAGGTCTCTAAAAGCGACTCAGGTAAAATATTGAAGCCCTGCATTTATTGATTTTCAAGTGTAAACTGTAGTTAATTTTCGTACAAAAATAGTACTGAAGAACCTACTTCACCAGTGCAATTAAAAAAATTCTGCCGTTAGGCAATTTATGTTGAGTGCTGCAGTGGGTAAATGTTATTTGAAATATGTGGATGTGGTTGCAACCAACTTTTCCAACTAACGTTTCACAAGAGTTAAAATTGTTTTCTTTTTTCTCTACAGGTAGGATACAATTTTACTAATGTTTATAAGAACTGACGAAGAGAGAACATTAAAGTTCTGCATTCAACACTATACAAATGATATGCATAAGCTATTCTGTACGACACAGGTACACATGTTGTAAGCGCACATATACAATGCTATTGTTGGGGGAATTTTCATGCAGCTTACGTATTTAGGTGCATTTCAATGCCTTCTTGAGAATGATTTAAACAAGGCATGGTCCTAAGGTACACTTGCCTATCCTTGCTAAACATTTTCCCCAAAAAAGATCTTCTTGTATGTTGGCTATGTGCATACACAAATAGTCAATGTAATTTTATTTGATGCATATGTTTAAAGCCTACTTTGTCGAATGTTTTTTTACACATGCTTACGTTAGACCAGTCTTATTTAATCATCAAAATACGAAAACCGGATATTTTTGCATACATACGACAATACTTTATTAAACTTTTGTATTAAATAGTTGTATTACTATTATTTTTTCAACTGATAAGCCAACTAGTGTTAACCCCCCTCTGTTGATTAGATACGGAAGAAGGAGGAAGGTGATGAGGGTTTGGCTGACTATCTACTGTCATTATTTCGGCGGTGATGGCACTTCCCTCATTTATCTTCTTCGTTACAGTTGACTTCGTAAATCTGCTTTACTAATAAATTCTGCAACCTTAGTTTTTTGCTCGCTATAGAATTGAATTTTTAATCCTTTAGGTAATCTAAATTACTCCAGTACTCTAACAGTGTTTCAAACAATTTGCAGTAGTTCACTTTAATTAAACTTCAATCAATTACTGTTTTCCATTGAAGTACGATCTATTTGTAAACAATTTTAAGATACTTTGTTTAAAGGTGTCCTTTAAAGGTTTATTCCTCTCATGATATGTAAAACCAGGGACTTGATTTACACCAACACAGCCATGATACATATTTTTGTACACATGCCTGCACACCAAACCAATTCATAGACAATGTGCAAGTTGACTTTACTGGTACAGTTAAGTTGAACTTTTGTGTTGGTATTTTTTCCGTAAGTCAAGTTCATTGAAGTACCTTGTCACGCAGTCCCTACCTTGAATCTAAAAATGTTGATCGCGTAGGCTGCATAAAGAGTTCTTGACATATTACAATGTATACATACGTACCAACCGTGTATGTTTTCGTACACACTGATTTTTTACTTACATTGAAGTGCACCAGTACGTGAACACCTCTATTTCTGCTCTCTACACTTCAATTTCACTAACCGGAACGCGAAGATTGAGTTAAATCAAACTGATTTGAACTGCGTTTCAAGAATATAGTATCTCAACAACAAAACTTTAAATTGTTGTATTGAAATAAAATAAAATATGAACACTTTTGTACTATATTGTTTTTGTCACTAATAGTTGCTAAGTTTGTAGCTAAAGTAAAATTTTCCAAGCAAAATTCAAGTAACGTTTCAAGCGTTTTAGAAAGCCTTGTTATTTGTAATATTTGAATTCGTAGACACAAGCTGCTAATATGTCTGAAAAGCGGTTTCAGTGTTCTTCATGTGAAAAAGCGTTTAGCTGCAAGACAAGTTTAC
>JAQFZG010002540.1:0-16211 GCA_034695465.1 Entomobrya nicoleti
TTTCCCCTCTCGGTAAATTTTGCTACACTTACTTGGAATACAACGTTGCACTGCACTTTCACTGTCCACATGCTTATATGTTCCTTACTACATTCTATACAGTTATCTTTTGATACTTTTAGTTGAATTCATCCAATTATACTGAATACAATGTTGCAATGCATTTTAGTTAGATAATATGGGAATGTGATACTACCACATCAATTCCATAATGCACCCTCCAACCAACCACCATACCATACAACCACCCACACATAACAGAAACTTGTTTACTTCATTATGGGAATTGTATAAAATAGAATACCATTTCAAGTCCATTGCATTTTGATAGCATTTTATAAAGTAAGTACCGGAAATGTATTTTACGCACAATTGCATGTAATACAATATGTATTTCTATAATAAAATTGTATGTATAAAAATCTTATACTCAATTCAAATCATTTTTGTGTATGGTGCTCGTAACGGCCGTCAATAAAAGTTTCAGTCAGATTTTCGATCCCAAAATAATATTCCCAAAGTGGTCGAAAACGTTAACATCCATTTCCCAAAGAATCATAAAGATTAACAGTAAGAATTAAGTATCAACCTGAAGAGGCAACCTTGTTAGAAAGTCGATAATAGTCGAAGTAACATTTAAAGTAAAAACGGAAGTAAAATGCAATATGCAATGTTATGTGCATATGCAAATGCATAATAGACAATGCACATAATATGTGCATTATCCGTTCTTCTCAATCTCAATTCTTTCATGTTACCCCATCATCTTCATGTTATTTTTTATCGAATGCACAGAAAATGGTATTAGGCCAACAATTATTTCCTTAATTTTAAAATATGTTCTTCACATTTGCCTGCAAGAACAATAACAAGAATGCATGCTGCAATGTGGCAGTGGCAGTTAGTAACCTGCAGCAAGTTAAATTATTTTATAGTTTTTCAGATTTTCTCCAAACTGCTCTTGGATGTTTATTATCGGCAATATCTGTTCTTCAATTCTCTTTTCACCGAGCATAGCTCCAATCCCACACGTCGTTGCAATTAAAATGCACTCAATTTTATTTATGTTTCCAACTTCTTCCTGTCTTCACATTCTCCTTCATCACTTTTCTTGGATTTGTCGATCATCATTACCCTAATCGTCAATACATGCATACATATATCGTAGTTGCTTCCATTTAACTACATGAAGTAGTACTACTGTATTAACTTTTCATCTTTTTTTACGGTTCATGTGATAAGCGAGTAACATTCAACATGGCCTATCATCATGATAAAATGGTTCATCGTTTTAACCAGGAGCACACACAAAAGTCATGTCGTAGTCATCAACTTCAGAAAAAAAAGAAGTTTTATTACTATGTACCATTGGAACATCATAAAAATCCCCTTTCCTTCCATTTTACGTTGTTATAATAGTAGTAAGGTTAGTAGTATCCTTATGCTCGTTTGGATGTTCCAAGAAAATGGGATCACTGATTTTTGCTACTTTTTATTTTTCAGCCTGTCATGAAACGTAGCACATGATTGAAATCGACAGAATGTGTGATGCTTAAACGTGATGCGTGGGTGCGTTCAAATTTTTTATGTATTGCATATTGTCTCGGGATGAAAATCCAGACGCGATTTCAATTATGATCATTTTGTAAGTATGTTAGTTCGGAAAATGATGGTTGAAATGGTTTTTAGAACCTTTTAGAAAGGTTTATAATATGCAAATAAAATCAGAATGACCAAAAAGTCTTTTAGCGTTCATTTTTTATTTAATTCAATCGTCAGTAATTTTCACTTTTTTTATTATGCACTGCAATATTTTTTTAACCTTGGAGGATTGAATGAATGAAATTTTGAGTTATCATAAATACTGTATAGCTGATTACGTACGTATATTTTTATTTTGGTTTTTTAAATCATTAATTCGATTTTTCCACATCATTATTTTTTCTTTTCAATATCATCCTGATCATATTCGTAATGAGAAAGTTGTACAATTTTTGTTTCTTTTGTAAGAACTACTACATTTTTTTCCTTATCATTTTTTAAAACTTGTGATTATAAGTTTCATTCTTATCATTATTACAGTTTTTATCATTTTAGTAATCATCATCATATAATATTCTTATTTTAAAATACATAATTATCATCAATCACAGGAAATACATGTAAACTTAAATTACACACACGTAAATGCTATTTTTTATGCTTGATTATTTTATTTTATGTTCTAATAATACAGTGGTCATCATTGTAATATATAGATAAACATTATTGACACTTAAATTACATAATTGGGTCACTTTTTTGTGTGAGGAGGTGATGTTCGGGACTTTATGTTGATTTTACTGAAGCACGTGATGAGTAGTGAAACAGTATTTATTTGGGTGAATTCATTGTTACAATATTCTTACTTAAATAAGATGCATTGATACAATAATTGATTAGCTAATTACATTTACTTACAAATTGGCAGGGTAGAAATACAATAAAAATGAGATTAAGTTTAACAAACTTGTTGTTTCTTAAAATTAAATATTTGTAAAATGATCTCACTGAAAATAATATTGAATATATAAATGAATGAATTTTCAACACAGCAAAATGCAAGCGAATCACTCTTAAAAATTGTTCATTTTTTGTGAGATTATCACCCACAATAATTTAAAATTACTTAATTATATTGAGATGCATATAATATATGTAAGTTTAGATTTATAAGTGTGTAATCACTATTCATTTAAATTTTCTTGCTTATAAGATGTACAAAATAAATGCATCTGAACTGACCTTTTACTGAAATAATATTTCAAAACATCAACAATACGAAGTTCATATTATGATAACAACGAAGTATAACAAAAATGATGATCTTAATACAAATTGTGTATATTTTGCAGTTCAAAGTTGAGACAACTGACGACAAATATTACTTATAACAAAATGAAAGTATTTGAAAGCTCATCAAGAACATAAAACGTTTAAATGACAACAATGTTTGTTTCAAAGGTACATAATATAATCTAAAAAATGTATATACAACTTGTCATATAATTTATGACAATTTACAATTTCACTTATTTTAAATGCCCCTAGCCCCTGTACTGAGAACTTAAAGTCTACTTTGCTTTCTTACAGTAATTAATAGCATTTAGCGGATAATATTTTACACTTTTAAATACAGATGCTACTGAACATCATGTTTTAGCATCCATTCATGTAGCTATGCATTAGTTAAATATTTACAGTTGGTGCATTTCATACCGTACTTTATACACAAATATGAAGCTAAAACTGGTTAAGTGTGTGATGATACTGACGATCAATTCTTAATACTTTCGATATAATTCTCTTAAATCAGATCTGTAAAACTAAAATTAGCATTAGGTATACTTGAATATTTTTATGAAGGTTTACGTATTTCTGTTTCATTGTAAAGCATATTTTCCAACGGTTTTCTTTCTTTATCTCCTCATGCTGGGATTCAACTGGGACATGAAATGATGGTGGTAGTACGGATTATAGGTTGAGCTGTGATGTGCAGCGGGATGGTGATGAGCAGCAGCGGCTGCAGCCATAGCTGCAGAACTCCGTGAGTGGTCTTGGTATTGTCCATGATGGTGGTGAGCAGCGTTCGGCTGTGTCTGATTGTGACCACTGTGATGTCCATGACTGTGGGCATGGGCATTATGAGCATGGTGGTTCCCAGTGGAGGAGGAGGACGATGAGGAACTTCCTGAGGTTCCTGCAGATGATGCGTGGCTTGCAGCAGCAGCATGCTGGTGAGCTTGTGCAGCAGACACAGCAGCAGCATGTCCATGCAGCATTTGCATGGCATGAATAGATGCAGCGTATTGACTTTGGAAGGATGGATGGGTGGAGTACGGATTTTGACCGTAGTGCATTAAGTTTGGTGTTAGAGGGGAAGCGGGTGGAAGTAAGGAATTATTGGCATTGGAAGCATTAGTACTTGAGACCTTTGCGGAGGTGGTTGAAGGAGATGCGCTGGCGTTAGCGCCATAACCTGCATGGTGTGCATTGGCTACAGCAGCGGCTGCGGCAGAATTTTTGGAAGATTTCGATGACTTTGAAGAGCTTGTGGAGGAGTTGGATGCCACAGAAGGGGAAGCAACACTAGGGTGGTGTTGATGATGCTGTTGTTGCGATTGATGAGAAGTTGTGCTCGCTATATTGTTGACACCCGTGGTACTGTGGCCATGACCATGACCCGCATGGTGGTGGTGATTGTTGTGGCTGTTTGAAGCTACTCCATTACCACCACCACCGCAGGTATTCATGGTGCTGGGAGCCGCAGAAGCGCATCGGGGTGGAGGCACCAAGTTATGGTTTTGCTGATGCGATGCGACAGCATTGGAAGAACTATGGTTCATTTGTGTATGTTGTTGTTGCTGCTGCTGCTGTTGATGATGTTGCTGATAGTAAGAATTCATTTGATTCTTGAAAACAGCTTGTGCCATTAATGAAGAGGAAGTCGACGGGGACGAGCGCATATTCATATGCATGTTCATCCCCGTGTGGTTCATGGCGGCAGTATTCATATGATTCATATTGGGTGGGGGTGTCAAATTTTGCTGATGGTGTTGACTAGGTGGTGGAGTCAGTTGAGGAGGAATCGATTGGCACCTATCTAAGCCATGGGTTAACTGCTGCAACTTAGAAATGCTACAAGCGTTGCCGGTTGCCTTATTTCCAGTTGAGGCTGCTGCCAAAGAATTACCATTGGGTGTTGGAGTGGGTTGTTGCTGATGCACTGATTGATGCTGATGGGTTGGATGTCTACTTGAGGAAGATGTTGAATTGGAGGACATTTGTTGCTGCTGTTGCTGCTGCTGTGGCATAGCTCTGGGTGACTGTTGTGGATATCCGACAGGATAAGGAGACTGAGCAGGAACTGGATGTGTCATGCCTGCTGCCATTGAATTGTGATGACCATAATTCATGTTCATGCGGGAGTCCATTTGTTGTTGTACATGGGCAGAATCTATAAAAGGAAAACGAAATGAAGAAATTAATAAGGATGCTTTAAAATAGAGAACATTTTAAGTTAGGTTAATATTTGTAATTTTCTTACTGTTCGTATGATGATGATGTGCAGTCGGAGCCGGGGACATTGGCGGTGCTGGGGTCATTGTCCTTTGCTGTATCACCGACTGGGCAACAGTTGGGTTATGATGTGCCCTTTGCTGCTGGCGTTGTTGTTGCTGCTGTTGATTCATCATTTGCTGATGATACATCATTTGTTGCTGCTGGGTCATGCTAGGATGCTGCTTCTGTTGAGCATGATATTGTGCCAGATTCTGAGGAGAATTGGCTCCGGGAGCAACCTGTGACTGTTGCTGCATATGAGGAGGCAGTGGACTCATTGGCGAATGGACATTAGTACCGGGACTCAGTTGGGAATGATTGTTGGCCTGCTGATGTGGGCCGTAATGGGGCAAGTTTTGTGGCGAAGCTGCGCTTCGGTGTGCACATCCCGGTGACATGGGCATAGCCTGCTGTGGATGTTGCAACGTTTTTGTGGGCTTAGCGGTTGGTACTGGCACCGGAAGTTGGTGTGGTGTTGGCACCGGCTGTGGCGTTGGAGGGGAATGATGATGGCTGTAGCTTTGTGGAGTTGGTGGACTTGGCTGTGGCATTCCATTATGATGTTGTGCCGCCAAATTGTTATGTTGGTGGTTGGAGGGCGGGGAAGGATGATGCAAATTAATGTTTTGTGGTGTTGCAGGAGCAGAATTGTAATGATTCATTTGTTGTGGGGTCGGAGGCTGGGTGATACTGTGCATACTTTGTTGACTGCTATTACTGCCTGGCTGCTGCGGCGTAGGTGGATTTACCATGACCATTGGTGAATGCTGCATGGAGTACTTGCCTCCGTTACAACTTTCGTACATTGATTGCTGCCTACCCTTCTGATGCTGATATCCCCCTTCCACACTCGATGGACCGTGTGGATAATGGGTCTCCACAGAGCCGATACTGGAATGAGGAGACTCCATATTCATATGGGAACTTGTGTCCATCGCTTCAACGCTTCCTGGAGGACAGCTCTGATTACTGTGAACATTGTTATAAGGATGTTGATGTTGAGGGGTCATCCCGGATGAATAGCCCATATTATGCATTTCTTGTTGCTGCATCATTTGGCATGATGTATTTGTTGCGACAGGCATAGGACTTGTGCGTGTGGTACCCATTGCAGGTGGTTGTTGCTGTTGGCAGGTAGCAGCATTTAAACTTCCATTATTTATGGGCATTTGTTGTTGCTGATGATACATTTGACTGCCATTTTGCATCATACTTTGCTGCTGAGGTCCACTACTCTGTGGAGGCATAACCAAATTTGGAGCTGGAGCCCGTGCAGCGCCATTTAGAATGGGTGCCGGTTGTTGTTGCGGTACAGGTACACCGGGCGTTGTTGGTGCCTGTATTGGAACACACGGGCTCATTTGCTGTTGACCAATCATGGCGCAGCTATTGTTAGTAACGTTGCTACAACTGCTTGAACTCCTGTTATTACTTGTCATAGCATTTGGATCCACCATCATTGGACTATCAAAAAGATTTCCGCCACTGGTATTACCACCATTACTTCCCGGAGGAGGTACACTGGGCTGGCTAGCCAAGTCGGAATCATCGTAGATAGTATTGCAACTTGATGGACCACTTGGAATAACTCTCATACTTTCGGTGTCGGGCTCCTTGGGGCGTTCAGGATCTCCTCGGATGTCGTCGAAATTTCCGAAGTCACTGTCATCTCCATCATCCAATCTATCGTCTACACGAGTATCGTGATCACCCAAGCTGGTAGCAATATCATAATCCTTGATTTCTGAGAGACCTCCATCGTCATCGTCATCATCATCTTCACCATTTAAATCTCTTACAATTGGGAAACCACTAGGATCCAAATCCAATATTTTTTCGTCACTACTCATGCTCACGTTGGATCGCCTTGGTGGAGGATTGACAACTACAGGTAGCTCTAACTCTTGTTGTTGAGTTTGCTGTTGTAACTGATCAAATAAATCAGAAGAGCTACTTGGAGTTGGAGCATTCTGTTGTTGCTGCTGTACTGGTTCTGGAATTTCTTCGCTATCCTCCTCAATTGGTTCTGGTTGTGTAACTGGTTCCTCTGGAGTGGATACTTCAGGAGAGGAAGATGACTCAAGGCATCCATTCGTCTCAGGTATTTTATTTTCCCTGGACGTGACGGTACATTCCACTTTTCTATCTATATTACTGCCACCGCCACTGTTACCATTAATTGGTGGTGTCTCCTTCGAGCTAACATGATCTCTTACGGGACTTGATCTGTTACTTCCACTGTTCAGCTTGGAATCTTCGTGCCGATTTTGTCGGGGACTCTGACCCTGTGGAGGCGACGCTCTGCAAGATACTACCTCGTCCAATTCTCGTTCGTCTCTCGAATTAAGGTTATTCTGGTGCTGTTTGGAGAAATGGTTGTGTTGGTTGTGATGTTGATTATGGTGATGATTATGATGGCTTGATGTACTTGGAGCAACAATGGCCACAGGTTTCTTCTTACGTTTAGCGTGGGATGGTGGCGTTCCCCAATATTTATAGCCTTTGTGCCTTCTAATCTTTTTCATTTTACGGGGCCTGGACTGCTGTGGCTGATTAGAATTATTGCTAGCACCAGAATTGGACACAACTGATTTCTGAATATAACTGGATGTTGTCAAATGAGTTTTGCTCTTTCTTTGAAGTTGCAAATGTTTTGATGGTCGACTATTGGCATTTCTAGCTGCCACAGCATAAGATGCACTCAACAACATCTTCTTTCTAACCGTTGGTTCTTCTCCTTCTTCATCATCACCATCCACTGTCCTCTTCGACAAGCGTCGGTTGTATCTTTCTTCTCTGTCCCGTTTTTGCTTTTCAGGATCCACTTTGGGTTCCGGTTTCTTTTCTTCTTTATCATTTGGTGTAGTAATGGTAGTAGTTATTGGAGTTATGCTTGTGGTCACAATAAGTTCCTTCTTATCTTTAACCAAAATAGGTGACGAGAGGGTGACAGGAGTTGTGATCACAGTTGCAGTTGTTTGAGAAGAGATTTTTATTGGAGTAGTAACAGCAACAGCGGTAACACTGGTCACATCCTTAACTTGTTCTTTCGCTCTCGCAAAAAGTTCTGCGTCACTGGGATTAATAGGTAGAATCTCGACAGATTTCGACAATCGTCGCTTCTCAAATACACTGGGGATGGGAAACTTTTGTTGAACAACTACAGGCTCCACCACGACCGCCGTTCGGAGAGGTAATTCCTCCTTTAGTTGTTGCACAAGCTTTGGCTTTTTCAGTTTTTTCACTACGGAAGCCACATCTCCAGGACCAATTTCGATTTTGACACTACCACTCACAGTGGTGAGAGATGCCCTTGGTTGTTGAGGCGGAGGTGGTGGTGGCGGTGGGGAAGCCTGTTTCAGAACTTGTTGTTGTTGCTGATAATGATGACGATGTGCTTTCTCTTCCTCCTCCAAATTCGTCACCTTCTTTGCCCTTGCTTTCAATACTTTACCCAAAAGCATGTTCTTCGACTTCCCCTCGAACTCATCCTCATCCAAACTTGATGAGTCCAAAGTTGGTTTCCTTTTCTTTGCCCTTTTTGCCGCAGAGGAGGCTGCCTGCGCATTTGCAATTAGTGACATTGACGCAGCAATCATCTTATTTTTCTTAGAATCAGCAATTGTATTTCCAATTATATCCCGCTTTCTACCAGACTTTGAGCCCGATTTTCTATTGCCTGATTTCGGGTCAGAATCCTTGGAGCCCTTTGATTTCCTTGAGGAGGATGATGGAGGAGGGCGTTCTTCTCGTTGAGGTGGTTGCCGAGCTTCCGCGCCTCCTTGATCTCCACGCCCATCTTCATCACTACCTGTTTCACTGGAGTCAGTATCTTTTACTTTCTTCTCTGGCTCACTATCTATGTCTTCAGGTTGTTCTTCTTCTTCCTCCTCTTCTACTACCTCTTCCTCGTCACTCTCTTCTTTTATTTCAACCTTCTGCTTTTGAAGCTGTCTCTGTAACTTTTCCTTCTTCTTTTTCTTTATCTTTCTCAAAGGATCGACAACCTTTTGTTTCGATCTGCTCGATTTCGCAATCTCTTTTTTGTTGGAAACATCTGCATCTGAATCTGTCACAGCTTCAACCACTGGAATTTGGACCTCTTCTTTTTGCTCCACCTCACTATCTCCTCTTTTCTTCTTGCGTTTTATCAGTTTTTTATCGGGCGACTTGACAATGTCAGTTGTACACTTTCCCGTTGAAGAAATCGCAGCGGCCACAGGGGTTTTACGAATGGGCGATGCCGTTAATGTAGTACCATTATTTGATGGAGTACCGTTAGAATCCCCGTCACCACTGGTTGGAGAACCTCCTCTAGATCCAGATTCATTGTCGTCATCATTATGAAATTTATAAACGAGAGGAGTCCATCTTAACGCGTCTCCATCCAGTGTGATTCTGGTTTTACTGCTTGCTACACGAGCAGCATGTGATTCCACCAATTTCCAGTCAACACAAATGGCTAGTTTAAAGCCTTTCCCATTAATTTTAGGGTCTGGAATACGCTTCACAAAGTTAAGGAGCTGAAGAGCTGTCGCCACATCTTGTCCAGACATTCCAGTTGCTTGACTAATTTGCTGCAAGTTTAATATATTACAGTTCTTTTTATTGTAAGAAAAACTTCATAAATAGTTACATATAAATACCGGAAGAAAATCATCTTAATAACTTACGTCAATTGTGATTGTGGGAACCTTTCCTAGTTCGTGTAAATACTCTAAAACGCACGATTTCCAGTAGGAATGATATGAGACGCGGCCAAGATCAGACAGGGGCTTTTCTGGAGTACCCAACTGACCCTCAGTTTTAGATAGTAAATAGCCTATAAAATTAACAAGAATTATCATTATAAAATCATCCATTACCTCGAAGAAAAACTTATTTTTTTAAATGGCAAAACTTACTGAAATCAATAAGAAATCTTCCATAGCCTTGCCGTTGATATTGAGGCAAAGTCATAATGCAAGATACATTATATTTCTGCTGGCACAGTTTTTCCTTTGAGAAATAACCAACAAGATGGCAGCCCTGTAATAATTGTACACAAAAAATCTAATTAAACACAATTCTTCAAACCATCAATGTTATAATGCATTTTTTCATTTTGAGTCGTACCAAGCGATCATTTTTGGTGAGTACGTAAAAGAGGAATGGCTCCACATCGTAGTATAGGGTTTTATGATCCAAAAACAACTTCGCAAGTAAGCACAAATTTTGGCAGTATATTTTGTTTGCATTTCCATCAACTTCAAAAACTGCAATATCCTCCCATCTGTATATTTCCGTTCCAGGCGGATACCTTTGTCTGCACTTCATCAAATGTCTTTCCAGAATCATTTTCGACTTTGTGTATTTCAGGCAAAACTCGCAGAGGTAAAGCTTGCTCAGCCTGGCGTACTCCTGAGGATATGGAGAACTATACCAAGTTTGAATTTCATACTTGCCAAATTCAATAAAACGAGGAGATCGGGTGATGGCAGTGGCTGAGGCTTTCTGCTGACTTCCAGGTCCAGCAGCGCTGCTTCCGTTAACGGGATTATTTTCATCATCCTCGGCATTTGGGACACCCATGATTTTATTTGCTTTGCTCTGAGCTTGTTTAAACATGTCCAGGTCAGAGTCATGAACGTCTTCAGGTAAAGTTGCTCCGGCGAAAAGACCAGCTAAAATTACATTAAAAAGAAATATTTACATGAAATGAATTATTCGTATTCAAAAATTTGCGATTATAAATTGATTGCTTACACTTCTGAACCCCACTATCAGGTACACCCGTCTCCACTCCAGAAGACTCATCATCACTCCTCGAACTTGTCACCATTGGAGTTGTCGTTGTATTCTTTGCTTTCGGCTGCAACACTTTCTCTCCTTTCTTCAGTTTTTTGGAGGAGCTGCTTGTTATATCTGCAGGGGTCGAATCTGGAACAGTTGGTACAGGACTCAACACGGGCGTTGTTGTACTTGATTTCATCAAATCCTTTTTCAACTTCCTAATTCTAATCGAATCTCTATCCACTCCTTTCTTTCTCCTTTCTCCAGTCTCAAGGGACAAAGTACCTCCAGTTGTCAACAAAAGTTGCTTAGACTTCACACTCGTTTTCAATGTCGGTGTGGTAGCTTCCGTGCTCAATGTTGCCACTGACAGTGATTTTGATCGTTTCTTCATTTTATCTGCAGAAGGAGCAACAGCTGCAGAAGCACCAGGTCGAGCCAATACTGACAGCTTTGACTTTTTCTTCAATGACTTTACAGTAGCAAGTGGTGTAACGTCAGATATTTCTGTGTCAACTGTTTCGGGCACAGAGGATACTGGAGTAGTAACATGGACTTGCGCTGTTAACGATGACATTATAGCAGAGGTTCGCTTTGGTCTCACTTTAGGAGGACTTCCAGGTTTGCTAAGCGTAGCTGACAACAAACCCTTCTTCAGTTTTTTGGTCTTCTTTGGTGGCGCTGATCCAGGTGTAGCAACGGTGGTGGTAGAAATTGGCGTGGAAGATGGAGTGGCACTTGTCGTTGGAGTTGCCGAGGCTGTGGGTGTTGTAGGTGACTTGGGTAACTTTTGCGGCTTCGTCGGAGACGGACTTGGACTTTTTACTAATTTCTTTTCTGGAGACACCGACTTTCTCCTTGGAGGTTGTGGTTGCACTCCCACTTTGGCAGCTCTCTCCTTTACCAACATGGCAACTTTTCCGCAATCCAGAGTCAGACTGGACTTGCTATTTGTCGAGGAATCAGACTTGACATCAAAATTGTCTAGTAGATTATCGCCTGGAGTAGAAGCCACTGCTGGAGTAGGAGTTTTAGCTGACGATGTAGCCAGAATTTTCTTTTTCTTCAATTTCTGTGGAGTTTTCTTGTCAGGTGTTTGAAGGGCTTCCTTTGCCAGTACAATGGGAGTTGATTTCGCTTTAGCCACAACATCAGCAGTTAGTGCTGAAGGTGTTGATGGCGTTGCTGGAGACAACTTTTCCTTCTTTTTCACCTTCCCTTTTTTCTCTGGAGTTTGCTGAACCACTGGTAAAACAGCCAGTGAAGATAACGACGATGCTGGTGCTGCAGTTTCCACTGTTTTCGTTCTCTTTGGACTGGGAGACTTGGATTGTTTGGACTCTGGCGAAGAGACGACAGGAGTGGAAGGGGGGCTAGTCTGGGTTGCTGGAGGGGATACAGATCCAGCCGTTGGTTTCTTGGGACTTGGCATGCTTGAATCAGACAACCTTTTCGTCTTTATCTTCTTCACTGACGATCGGAGTATCTCTCCTTCAAACTCAGCCTCATCGTCAGCCTCAGCTGCGGAGTCTTCCACCTTGTTTGTTTTGAGCATTTCTGTGGTTGTTTTCTTCACGTTTTTACTCTTCTTCTCTTTCTTACTTGCAGAAGTTGGCGTCATAGCTTTTTCGACCTCACCTGAAGACGATTTCTGAGGCGTAGCCTCAAGAGTGTTTCTTTTCACAACTTCCGTTGCTACCTGAGCTACAACATCAGTTACTGCAAGAGGTGGTGATGTTGATGTTCTCTTCAATTTGCTTTTCTTCTTAGGTGGGGAAGTAGTAGGCATAATTACAGCAGCCATCACCGCGTCCATTACTGAAGCTGGCGGAGGTGCACTAGCCGCAACTCCTGTCAAAGAGTCTGAGGGGAGTTCCGAAGCCGCTGTTCCAGTATCAGAAAGCTTTCGTTTCTTTGCTCTCCCTTGTCGGGCCCCGTGTTTCTTCGAATGTTCCAAATCACCGGTCGTATTCAAATCAGAGTCAGAAGCACCAGGTATAGTATCCACTGTGGTTGTTCCAAAAAAGTCCGTAATTGTACGTTGTTGCGAGTGATCTGTTTTTACTTCTTTCACTGGTCGCCTTCCTTTTCTTTTCTGGGATTTTACAGAAGACGGGGTGGAAACACTGGGACTGGATAAAACTTCTGAAACACTTGGAATAACTTTGGCAGGGATAACTTTTTCTGTGGAGGCATCAGCGGGTACTTTCTTTTCTGGACTTTTACTTGCACTCTTTGGCGTTTTAGTGGGAGTTGCAACTGTTGTTGGAGGGGTAGACACAATGGCAGTTTCACACGTTTCCACAAGCGAGCTATCTAGCGGTTTCTTTTTCTGTTTTGGAGATTTCTTTGCCGGAGTTTCGATTCCAGATTCCTCCATAGTTGGAGATACCAAAGCAGATGTGTCCGCAAGGGTCTCCAGCGTTGTCACTGATTTCAGTGGACTTACTCCATGTTTCAAGGACTTCCTTGACGGCGACGACACATTTGAAGCCGTTGATGAACCAGAACTCAACCTTACTTTAGGTGGTTTAATTGGTTTACTCGATGATGCAGGTACTGGAGTTATATCCTCTGAAATTGTTGCCGGTGCGGAGGCAACCTTTCGTGACTTGACGCTGGCTGGCCTTTTCTTTGCAATAGGAGAAGAATTCGTGGAGCCATCATGAGAGCCAGGCCCTGATGATTCCGACTTTTGTTCGTTGTCAGTGTTATTTGATTCCGACTTTTGCTCGTCACCTTCCTTTTTAATTGTGCAAGCCCGTTTTCTGCCCGATGGGGTAAAGTACAGAGAAAGGGCATCCACCAGTCCTTTGGTTTGCCTCTTGGAAGACGACGCACTGGCATCAGATTCTGCGCCATCCGTAGTATCATCAACTTTTGCAGTTGTATCACCGGTGCTAAAACTACGCTGAGAGATTACTTTTGACTTGTCCTTTTTAGAACTGGAAAGTGGGGGGCTGGAAGAGGAATTGGAGGTGGTGGACTGTTTTCTAATTGGAAGCGACTCATCACTTCTTGGAATTTTAACAGAGTTTTCAGGGGAACAAGATAACATCACAGAAGGTTGTTCCTCTGTTGTCACTGCGGAATCTGACATTTCCATCACATTTGATTGAATACTTGTGCTTGCACTCACTATCACTGTATTTTCATTGTCCTCTTTATTTTTTGCTCGTGTGTCTGACGAATCCGATTGCTCCTCAGCCTCAGAAAATGAGTAAAACTCCTCCGGGGACTCTGCTTTCACTTGACCACTGCCTGAGCTTGAAGCAGTGACCGTCGTAGCAATGTTGTCTGGAGAGGATGACTTTGAGGAATGACTAGAAGGAGAACGCTTTTTCCCAGATGAGATTGTCCGCCGTCCTTTCTTGCTATGTGAGGAAGGTGAAGAAGTCTTGTCAGTTGACTGTTGGTGTTGCTGATAAAGTAACGATTTTGTGGGTGACTCAGTGACAGCTGAAGAAGGATTCGCGGGGCTAGATCCCACTTTTGGAACACTTGACAGAGATGCTTTTCCACAAGCGGGACATGTTTGAGAACTTTTGTTGCCGATCTTCATACAGTCTGTGTGTACTGGCTTGTCACATTCACCGCACCAAAAGACAGATGTGGCCTGAAAAGGATAAAAAAAATATGAGCACATGTATTCTCAAGAAGCTTACAGCTTTTTACTAGCTGAAATATTACAAGTATATTTATTCTGTTGATTTACCTCAAGAAGACTTTTTGTTAAACACTTGGAACAAGTAATTTCCCTTCCAATAACAATATCTTCACCATCGTCCTCCTCTTCTTCTACCATTCCCACAACGTCAACATCCTCAACACCATGAACTCTTGTAGCTCCTCTTGACGATGATATCATTTCTTTGTTGCTCAAGCGTCTTGGAAGCTCTGAAGACGATTTCTTTCGGTGCGCTACTTTTGCCGGAGAGGCAGTCTGCTCTGTCGCCACACTTCCACTAGCACTCGTCTTTGTTGCTACTGATAAGCTTTCTGTGTTTTTGGCATCTGATGCACTAGCATTACTATCAGTTTTGGATTTATCTTCTGAAATATTCTCATGTGATGATGATGGTGAGCACCTCTTGTTATTCTCTGCTGCCTCAGGCATTTCCGGTCTCGTTGTTTTCTCAACATTTTCTGCTACAGCAGTGGCTTCGTCTGCTGCCGATGATGAAGGTCCAGCTTCTCCAGCGATGTGTGACGACGACATAGTACATGTAGCTACTAACTTGCTAGTTCCTAATAACGAGGAAGATTCTCCCGTTCCACTTGGGTTCTGGTAAAGATAAAAGGAAAAAATAATAATAGAATTAGTTACCTCATTAAAACATACACACACACAAAAAAATCCCATACACACTTTCGTTTCAATTTTCCACATAATAAACACATTTCATTTTTTAACCAGACACCAGCGTTTATATACATTAAGCAGCAGAGCATTAATCATATCAGAACGTAATATGGAGTCATTAGCAAATTTATTTTTTATACCTACTTTAGCTTCTCCCATGAAAAAAAAATGATTTAAACTTCAAATCAAAAAACCAGAAATATAATAGTATGCATAATTATAATGTATTGTACATTACGAAAATCGAAAAATGAAACATGCTTGTCGTAAACACACAGACGTAAGCAAACTAGACATAACCACACACATGAAACCGACTGCTGTTGGCTGAGTACTTTTGCCTCATGGTCTGCTCTATAATAATAATATAATTACTCGTCAACCGTAAAAATAACCTTGAATTTTATATCTTGTTGAATGTAAAAAAACTGCAGCAGCGGCTCTCCACACGAGCGATTTATAATACATACACACACGTTTTACTACATAAATCTAAATTACTCCTTAAAAATGTTTATCAATTGTATATATGAATTAAAATATATTATGCATTCGGCTCATCTTTTTAATCTTTAAATAATTCTATGCAGGTACTAATTTTATAGTTAACCTCAACCTGTCTTTCATGATATGTAGCAAAACAAATTTATTCATGCTCATACCATCAATTATGCCATATAGCACTACTCAGCACTCCACATTAAATGCATCTTTAACCCTGTAAATTGATGGTAATACTAATTATTGTAGTTTTCAGCCACTAACAACAACCTGATAAATGTTAAGTTTCATCTTCATCATATCACAAATTGAGTACTTAATTATTAACTGACATCATCAATACTAAACACCTACGCTTCTTCAAATTTCTCAAACATAAAAACAAACATTAAACAGCTGACCCGACCTGCTATCTTGGCCCGCCACTAACAAACAGCATTTTGCTCACTTGCACTTGTACAAGTAAAACAAATGG
>JAQFZG010002541.1:0-16209 GCA_034695465.1 Entomobrya nicoleti
ACTCATTTGAGACCCCAACATCCTTATATATTTGTGATCCTCTAGTCATCCTCTATTCATATAAACATGTTTCGAAGCAAATAAAAATAGTCACTGCTAAAGTTAAGTCGATTTACCGTACACCGACTCTTATTGAGATATTGTAGATTTTGAATTAGTGGTGCAATGGGGCCCATTTTTATCCTCCCGCAGAAAAAAATATGAAATAAAGTAAACTGACTTGACTTTGAAAGAGAGAGAGAGAGGGCTTACAGCTTACCACACACCAATACCACCACCATCACCGCAAAATAAAACCGCGGAGAAAATACAATCTATTATTATTATTATTACTAGTATACATAATGTATAATGTATTGAGCTGGTATTTTTCTCTTTAACCGCCAGACTCTCGATCACTTTTTTTCTGTTTCTTACAAAAAAAATTGTGATGGTGTTCTGTGTGTACCCTGTGCCAAGTTAAGTTGAGAGATATACAGAAAAAAAGAGAGAAAGGAAGATGATCAAGATACAAGACGGACCATTACATACGTTTGTGCTATAGGGAGCCAAAAGAAGAGCAGAGGATTTATGACGTTCCATAAGTATGACAACTGGAAACTACAAGTCGAGAGGCTGAGAGAGTCAGGAATTGGAAGAAATATAGAAAAGAAATGTGTGGTACTACTTTACTTTCTTACAGTTCAGTTGTTAAAATATAAATAAAATAGTAAGCAAAGTAGCAAAATATAAGAAATGTTATATAGATATACATGCTACATGAATTCTAGCAAAATGGATAACCATTTTTCTGTTACTTGCCGTACCTAAGCAAGCTTGTTATGTGATGGTATGGTAGCTGCTGGCTTTTGCCTTGGTATGCAACTGTACAAAAACTGGCCCATCACTTTTGTGGGTCTTTGATGGGCTAATATAAAAAAAGAAGTTTTTTTTAGAAACTCAAGAAAAAGAAGACGAATAAAAGGATAAAGTATCCTCAAACACACAAATTCGTTGTTGTATTAACCACATCAGAAATCCGAGGAGAAGAAGAGGTCGTTCCCCTGCTTAACTTACACGAAGAAAGTTTATTTTTTATTGTCGAATGTGACGCGGTTTTTTTTCTGGTCATAACCACAAAAAAAATGTCCACAAAAAAGGGAAACTTATTTAACAAAAGTATATATTGGCTTCCTTGGTTATTTTTTGGGGGACATTTTTTGGTATGTTGGTTGTGATGATAATCTAGTGGAGACAAGTGGACACGAAATATGTATTAAAATGCCTTTTCAAAATGTTCTGAAGAGGAGTCTATTATTATATTGGTTATTTTTCTGGACAAAAAAGGACACGGGGACTAAAGGGTAATCTTTTGCATTAAACATGACCCGATCGACCAGAGAGAAAGGAGAGAAATATGTTTGTTGGGATTTATCATCTTTCTTGGTCATCCCCCAAATAACAGAAATGTACATAAATAATATAAAAAAGAATGTGGAATAAATATGGCTATTTTCTTGGCAGTTCTTTGGACAATCATCCTCTTTGGCACTAGCATCACCCAGTAAAGTACCAACATATTCAGCATTACACATGATTTTCCATAATAACAGTGTAACCAATTTGTTCACAAACAAACAAGCGAATATAAAAATGTGTTTCCTTTCCAAAATAGAGATAAAATATTGTAAATTCGATTGGATTTTTTTTAGCTTCTTTTCGCTTTCCTTGCAAATGGATGGGGATTTTTTGGTTTTCTTTGTCCCTTGTGATTTTTCCGAATTGTTCCCGAGCGTGTTCCATTATTTGTTCATTGTGTCTTTCATGTAGTAATTCCTTACAACTCTATTCCATTCATGTGTGGGAAGGATACAAGGTAATAATACAACGGAAAGTACAACCCTTTCTCTATTTTTCATATGAAAGTCTTTGTTTACCCCCACAGCTTTCTCGGTAATGAAAGCAAAATAGTTCCAAAACTGTGTTTCATGTTTGTGTGGGTGTTAAGGGATGAGAAATAGGAACGACTTGTACAATATATAGTTACCCTAGAGAAAAAAGTTAGTTAGCTAGACAGCTTAAGCATTCTTGTGTTATCATGATCATCATGTGAAGTGACTAGGTTTCCATTAAAACTCCATCTATTTTCTATTGTTCACTCTTTTCCATTTATTTTGTCTGAAAAAACAGAAAAAGAATGGAGCTCAGCCAGAACAAAACTGTGTAACTTCAGAGATTTCTGGGAAAGTCAAGGCGAACAGTCCATTTAAAAACTTTTCTTTCAAAAGAAATAGAAGAAAAAGCGTTTTACTTATTTCCATTTTCTAAATAAATTCCCTGCCTGCCTTGTAAAAGCAAAAAAAAACGTTATTTTCTTAAAAGTATAATGAAACAGTAAAATGGCATTTCACAGAGAAAAAGAAGAAAGCTTGAACCTTGTGTATAGCTATTTATAAATTCTGCGTAGTCAACACAACACAAAAGACAAAGTCAGCACTTAACTTTGACAATCTTCACTATAAGCTTGTTTCAATTTAGAGAAATATTACAAAAGCTATTCATTGTGCAGTGATTTAAAATATACACCTAATCCGCATTGAACGCTTTTAAACGTAGGCCAACAATATATTACACATATTCATTCAATTCTTTCCTTATATTTTCCTATTTTTCTTCCTATTGCAATTGTAAACTACAAATACACACTATACAGAGCAGAAAAAATTGAAAACGGGTGATAGTTCACATTAGCACAGTCCTCCTACTTCAAATAACAAAATACTAACGACACGCGTTTCACCTAAATTTCTTGAATGCGGACAATCGAAAAATCAATCTTGGGTACCAAAGATAACCAATAGTATAGAGTTTGCGTTTCAAATAAATTCATTAGTTTTTATGAGTGCATGCATATAATGCCCAAATTATAAGTACAAAATATCGATTGAATTACAAATCTTAACAAATTAATAATTATTCAACCAAGTTATCAACTAATTTAACAATACCACATTTTCAAATCTATGTGCGTTTACAGGCGTAATTCGTAAAGTTGACGATTTTGATGTAATACATTGCAATTTGTCAGTCTTTAGTAAAAAGAAACAAGTTATTTTTGCTTTTACTACCAGCAATTCGTCACCACGCACCACTGTCGTAATCGCCTTCACCTCCATCCACCATAACTTCTTCCATTTACTGTAATCCTCTTTGAGTCAAAGCATTATCGTGCCATTAACTATTGCCACCATGCTACCATGCCATCATCCTCTAAATAATAAATGCTCAGTCAAACCTTACTAATAAATATGTACCTTGTCAACCGAAAAAATATAATTTTCTTAGGGGCCAACTTTTTTCTAACCAAAAACAGAAAAAAATGAAATGATTAGTGGGCACCCATTATCCCATCGCATCATATCCATCCCGCTCCACTAGTACGCATTATCATAAGCATACTTTCCACTATCTACTATTTTGATAGGATTAAATAAGGTAAAAAGTGGAATTGTCATTTTCAAACATTTCTCCTTCATTACCCAGCAACAGCAATCTTCCACATACCATGCAAACATGCGTTACTACAGACCAGGTACAAAATACACAAAAAAATTCAAAATCCTAAACAGAGTTTCGCAGAAATCCTTAACAAAATCCTGTAAACTTAACTTGGCTCTTCTCATCTCTCTTGTAATTTCCTCATCGTCATCGTTAACAAAGTGAAGCGTACAATAAATTTACCAGCTTTTCCAGCAGCCAGGCAGCGAAGAAAATTTGCGGTTTCTTGTTGTTGATCATACCACAGCATTATCAACAACACCAGTACTATTTACTTATATACTTTTTGACACATTTCCTTTCATTTTCATCACAAACTTTTCATCATCATCAGCAGTAGCGCCAGCATCGCAAACAAGGGAAAAAATTACACAGTACACTTTGTGTGGCTTATACATGACGAAGCTGCTCTGCTGATTATGACTAAGAGCATGACGATAATGATGATGACAATTTTGTATTTAATGTTGTAGGGTGGCAATGGCATACATGTGGCTTTTGTGGTTTATCACAATCATCATCATCAAGAGACCAGAGAAAATAAGGTATTTACTGGGTATTATGCAACTAGACAAGCGACAACTACTTTTTCTACCAGAAATCTAGAAAACTAGAAAACTGCAAAAGAAACAGGATAACCGCTACTTCTGCTGTGCTGGTGCTTGCAACAGAACAGAAATCCTCCCTCTCTCTTTCTCTTTCCATCTCATTCTTAATCCTCATCTCTCTCTCTCCCAAAACAGAATCTCACTTTCCCTCTCTCTCTCTCCCACTCTCCTCCATCTGTCTCATTTGAAGGACGTAAATAAGGAAATGGGTCTCCTCATCTCATCACACTTCTTCAATCCATGTTGTTATGTCATGTAGTAACCACACTGCCATTTTCCCTTCTTCTGACATACCTCATCTGTCTTCTTCCTTCTTTCTCATCAGAATTATGTGTAAATGAGTACATACATTTGTATATGTTGTCGAAGAATAAAGAAATGGCAATAATTACAAATCTCCATGGTTGTTCCTGCCATCATACTATACTCAACATCATCTGTCACCACAACCTACAAATAGACATATAAACATACATACATTTTGGCGAAAACAAATTTATGTATTTTCTTGCCGTTTTCTTAATGTTATAAAAATGATACTTCATTAAAAGAAATTACCGATGAACTAATTATTATAACGACTTTAAAATACTCACATAGTTGTAAATCGTTATACTTTTTGCATCTTCACGCAGCATGTAAAATACATTTTTTTAAACATACATTTATTTTGCATAGTTCTTCTGAAACGGTTGTCATAAACGTACTTGACGGAGAACCCCATTTTCTCGTCCTGTTGAGTTGAGTGAGAGGCAGAAAATAAAATGACGGCGATGACGATAATCACCATCTCATACCCAAGTAATACATACTCTGTCATCAACAAAGAGCCCCCAAAGGGAAAACGTCATGTTTTCCTCTATTTTTTATTATCACCGAATGCTTTCTTGCATAGAATAATGCACCATGTATTTTTTTTATTTCAGGTTATTCCTCGTTTTGTGCATGGGTGTAAATGGGAATTGTGAGAAGAAAGGTTTCATTTGCACCTTTTCTCAATAAATTTCCCATCTCATATCTGGAAGAATATAAAAAAAATTGTTGACTAATTTGTATAGCAAAACATAACTACCAGCAACAGCACTAAAGTTAGTTGCTTCCTTGCTGTCGTTGGTATCGTAAACAGGAAAAAAAGAAGGAATATTTTACGAATGTAACATATTTTTATACATTTAAAAAGTAGCAGTCTGTATGTTCATATAAATATCTGTGTTATTAAAAAGTTGTCTGCTAATGTCATGCACGTAGTACGAAAGTGATGATGAGAAGTTCTTACATTTCTTTTTTCGGGAATTCTTCAGGGACAACTTTGCACACATGTTGTTCAACTCTCTTTCTCCCTCTCTTGATAATATTATTTACCATTATGATCCATGTAAATAAGTAGAGACAAAAATAAGTATAAAAAGTCGCAGAAGGATTTTCCGGTCTTCTCGTGCTTCATATTCATATTTACCATAGCTGCAATTACTCGTATGTATTGTAAGGGTACTTATACTTTAACAAGAAAAGGAAGGAGAAAGAGGAAATGATGATAGAGCTGGTGATGTAAAGGTGACAAATAAATAAATGTAGGCATCAACACGCCAGGGCAAGGGCTACAATTTTCATAATAAAATACCTACTTTTTTCTACTTCTCCAATCCAAATAGAAGCATGGCTTTGCATGGTATCATCATCCTCATCATTACCACCACCACAAAGAAAAATAGCATTTTTTTTCATTATGAATTACACAACAAGATGGGCTATTCCCCTGGGTCGGTGGTGACGACGATGATGATGATGATGCTGATGGTGACGTACAGATAATTCTCACTTAGGTTGTGTCGATAAAGCATGCATCTTTTCATATTCATAAATTCTTTATACTTTGTCATATTTTTTTCTTCTCTCCTTGACAAAAATAAATATTATTATTATCAACATGTGCAACAGCAGCAAGCACACACGCAGCATTATTAGAACCGCCTTCTTCTTTTTCTCCTTCAAGAATAATGTCATTTTCAAAGAGAAAACGTTAGTTTTTATCCAAAGAAAAATAACCATAGTCTCGTTTAAAAACCCCAAAAAACTTAATGCCCTGACTCTCTCTCTCTCTCTCTTGTCGGTTGTGTATGAATACTATGCCACTACGAATATAAATAATAACAATATTATCATTATTATTATCGCCACCAGAGAACATTCTACAATTTTTTTGGCTCTTCACAAATTTTTCCTTGTGTTCTACCCATTCTCCTTCCTCCTCCTGTTTTCTTTTTTTTTTAAATATGTAAAATGCAAGTGTAAATTGTAGTGAACGTACGTACGTGTTTTTGTGATATACACAACACGTCATATAATTTCATATTTATTTATTAAGTGGCACACACACACCACCAAACAGATTTTTTTTCTCTAGAAAATCTTCTGCTTATTTATGCGCTCCTGCTTGTTTGTACTTATTTTATACATAATTTTATTATAAATTTTAGAATAATCATGTTTACAGAACAACTGTTCAACAGTTTCTTCTTGCACACACAGTTTCTACTATGAAAAATATCAACCACCCTGAAATAATCTCATCATCATCACCATCATATGAGGAATCGGTCGATTGGCTTTAGCTTTGACGATGATGATGATGTTTGTATGCATATAGGACAATTCTCTCTGTACAAAAAATGATAAAAAGCTATTTTGTACATTTTTCGCCTTGTCTTTTTTTCTCTCTCAACATTTTAAGTGCAAAAATATTTATTATTTCTTTCTACACGTTTTGTGAGTTACAAAGCCTGCTCAACGCTGCCTACTTACTACTTAAAAAAGCGGGTGGTGGAAAAAAATGGAACTTTTGGAGAGACTCACACTGTTTGCTTTTTGATGCATAATAATAAAATTACATAATGTGACATAAAATGTGACAAGCTTGTTGGAGTTGGCATATTTTTTACTGTTTTTATTTTTCTTCGATGCACGTATCACGATGAAAAAAGGTGAAAACTTTTTCTTAAGCTTGTGACGTTTTTAGCTCTTAATTTTTTTTGAAAAGAGTTTGTTCTTATTCATTTAGCTAGTTATACGTGAAAAACTCTTTTCTGAAGCTTGTCATAAAAATTATGATGTTCATAATATTCACCAAAAAAATGTGATACTTGTGTGCGGTGTGATACTCGGCATGCTCTTGATGAAGATGTTGCTTATTAAAAGAGAGATGTGATATGTGCAAGTTTGTGTGTTTGTTGGTGTGTGTGTGGGGCTGGCTTGTCGGATGGAAGAAATAATATTGTTGACATTATATTAATGCCCAGAATAGATATTTGCTGAGCTGTGTGTGAGCCTCTTCTACTGTTCTTCATGTCTTTTATACACACAAGTCTCTTCTCTGTCCTCTTTCATTTTTTATCGTTTTCTTGCTTTCGTTACAGTTGTGTTGTTTTCTCTGATGCTGTTTGCTTGTTTAGTTGGTGGATTTACTAAGAAAAATAATGATGATGCTGGTGAATAGTTGTGATGGAATGTTTAGTTTATATTATACCACCGTGATCACTCTCTGAATCTGAAAATGTCGCAAAATCTGCAAAAAAAACTTGATATTAATGTGGATGCTACATAATGCCTTTAAACCAACCAATTTTTCCTTTCCTCAAAAATTAAAACTTTACCGGTTATCTGAATTTAGCGATCAAAAGATTATTTAAAGAGTTTGCTGAAGTTTTAAAACATATATATTTAATTTGCACTAGATTAGAAATTTTTGGCTAAATATAACAAAAGGCAATATCTACAATCTACAATTTCTCTAGACTAATGTAAAGTTCATCGCTACCTTTTTACAGAGCACTTTTGTACATAAAGTTATTATAATAAGAATGTCAATGAGCGTGTATGGTGTATGTGGTATTACATCGCACATCAGCACAGCGACACAAATTTCCTTTCATAAATAAAACAACTAAATGCCTACACACATACAGCTAAAGAGTCAACTACAACTGCAGAGTATAAACTACAAGTTTTCAAGCGACCGAAGAGAAAAATAGACAGAAGAAGGAACACCAACACAGGATATTATTATGACAAACAGAAAAAAAGATGATGAGTGGCTTGACTGCTCTTTTTATATTTTCATATTTTCGAAATCTCTTCTGTTTCAGCCAAACACCACAAACTCCTTATTCCCTTCTTCTCAATCTATTTTCGCCCACACTATTTTTAAAAATGCAAAAGAAGTCATCTACACACACTCACTCCAATAAACACATACAGCCTCTATTTTACTTCTCCTTTATTTCAAACTTATGAACAAGTTAACAATTTTCATATTTTTTATTTAGTCTCCACATCATCATCATCTCTACAAAAAAGAAATGATAATGCATCTAATATTCTCATATGCGTGAAAAAGTATCGTCTCACTTTTTTTGTGTGATATTTTTAAAGCCCTCTCAAGAAATTTGTAAGAAATAAATAGGATTTTTTGGAGAGATGAGAAGATCAGAAAAATATGTAAAATACGTAGTAGTAGTTCTAGTGATAATATACAACGCCTTGTCAAAACAATGATATTATGCATAGTTGTATCCTCACTATTTTATTCTGATACCGTCTTTTGCCATGTACTACTTTACTTTCGTAACCTTAAATACCACCAAAAATATTCATAATAATAACAATAATGCTGAATAACATTCTAAAATATTTCTTATTCAACATTTATCGGCAGTAAGAACTACATAGCCGCCGATTTCTCATTTAAATTCTGCAATGCTCGATAATATTGTAATCATCATACATACGTGATTGAATCTTTCCGACAGTCAGAAGAATAAACGTCACTTTGTGAGAATTTCAATTGAAAATAAATCCCCTTCGTAAACACATTACATTACACCTCTTTTGTTAAAGGATTTCCTCTTTCTCATCACCGTCATCATGATCACCTCTCTATCTAAAAATTCATTCCGAACTGAGAGGGGCCACTCTATTATACCAGTGAACGACTAACAATTTGTCGAAAAATACTTACAGAAAGCGATTTGTCGAATTTCCGTTTACCAAGCTGCAAATTCTTGTTCGATTCGTTTTTTAAAATTTGCATTGCATATACAATATATGCATATGGTTAATTGGTTAATGGAAATATTTAGTAAATAAGTTTCCATAAATGGTCGCTTATGAAACAAGTCATGTCAAGACATGAAGAAAACACGTAGATAAATCTGGCTGATGACAAACCATGTCATGTAATGACATGTAATCTGAATCTGATATCAACATCTGTAATCCATTTAACCGTTAATTGACCGTTACTCCACAACTATCGCCCATTTAAAAAGCATGTAATCGTCAATTGACCGTTACTCCTGTACCGTTAAACCGATTTGGCTGAAAATGTCTAGCGATTGACCCCTTGACGTGAGGAGTCTATGTGCCAAGTTTGAAGCGAATCGGTTGAAGAATGTCCAAGTTAGAGCGCACACGGACAGACAGACAAAAAAACTAAAACCATAACTACGATAAATCGAGATTTATCTACGTAATAATTTCCACCAATAGTAAGTCAATGGAATGTAATTCCAGTTTTATTGGACAGTAACAGCTACAACATATTACACAAAGCTTCAATCGGACAATTCAGTATTTGAAATTCGAAAAATTTAATGTCGACAAATGGGTTTCAGTTAGAAGTTTTCGGCAAAAATGTGAATGAACCAGAATGTTTTCTGACATATTATCAGTTTCCGAACGGAAGAGCTGCTCTCATGTTTTCATATTATTGCTCTTACAATCCGTTGTTCTGACGTTGGTGCTACTGCTTGTTGGGAATCTGAAGAGGGCTTATTACTTAAGACCCCTAAAAAACAACAAAAAGTCCTTTTCTATATCTCTCAAGTTTTTATTATTTTCACGCCACTGTCATCATCGTCATCATTATTATCATCATCACCGACAAAATCCAATGACAAATACAACATGCCCAAACCAAACCAATGACTGTTGCAGAGTTGCACTGACATGATCACAGAGATGAGATGAGATTTTGTATGTAACTTTTGTAGAGTGCCATGTCATTGTCAACACTTCTCTCTTTTTGTCATCATTCTTGTTGTTGTTGAAGGAAGGATTTTATTATGTGGTATGATGATCGTAGTCAACGTGATGACAATCAACCCTGTAGTGTCATGATGACACCAGCTAATACAAAAAAATGTATATTGACATTGTCAAGTAAGCTTGCATACATGTTTCTTGTATCAATCTGTTCTCTTTCTTGACTCGAGAGGAACATGAAAATCCGCTTAAAAATGGGAAGAAGACACAGCAACACCAGTCACACCGCAAATAGTGCTTGAAAAAGATTTCACGAAAAACCGTGTTGATCTAACAACTTTGTATTTATGATAACCCATGTAACATAGACATTGTATTTATACAGTTATGTATATCTAGAATACACATTGAAAGTGTCGTGATTTTCTTGCCGTCATTTCATCAAGATCGGCTTTGTTAATACAAAAGAGAGATTTCTTTTGTAACTTGACTGCAGTTCCTTTTTCTATTTGTATCAGAATAGAAACAACAGTGAACCCTTTTTTACAATTTGTAATAAAACTGAAAATATGACAATAATAAATTGATTTTGCAGTCACAGTCTAACTCTTAAAAAACGGTTTTTATTATTTTAGCAGCATTAAGTTCAGTCATACATACATACATACAAATGCAATATTTTATTTTTAGGAAATTCGATTTGCAGTAGCAGATTTGTTTTAGTAGAATTTTGTTCTTTTTCAGCATTTTAGGGTCTTCAATTATTTTTTGATCTAATGCAATATCGATACACATGACATCTAATTCTTTGAAAGCTCCTAAGACGAAATATCAATTAACTCCTTCCCTTCTTTGTAAAGTGCTTAAAAAACTTTTACGACCGAAAAGTGAGTTGAACCACTTCTCACAAAGCTATTTGTCAATAGAAGATTCTTTACGATACAAAATCCACTAATTGTTTCCAAGTACGTTTTTAGAGAATAGAGTGGAATCCGAAGTAAAGCATAAAGAAGTGTACTAAATAAGCATGAAACATTTTCTTTTCTTCTCGTCACGTCAACGTTGATAGCGTCATCATCATGTTTTTACCACTAGCTGAGTGAATCATCAGAACGAAGTAAAGCTATTTTGAAAATGTTCGTTGAAGGCGATCAAAAACATGAATAACAACAACACCTTTTCTTTACTATTCGTTTGTCGCTGCAGGACTACCTCCGCCACCACCACCTTGTTATTTATTTGACTAGTTCATAATGAGCTTTCTTCTCATTTCTTCAAAAAGCTCATTCCACAGCAACTTTTCCAAACCTTTCACTTTGTTACTTTTTTTTCTTCTCTTTTTTCTTTTGACAAGTCAGCATTTCAAATAGCCATGAACATACGAAACGCCTGAAAAATGAACAACAGCTATAGCTACACACTCCAACAAATAAACAACACAGTTTTCTAATTTTCCTTTTTCGTTTTGTGTGCAAGTGTACAGTTCATTTGAAGACGTTTGGGGATGATGACAATGACAAGGGAAAAAAACTTTTCAAAGGAAAATTGGCTTGTTTCCTTTCACACTGGTTTAGAGAAAGTGGTAAAATCGCAATCGTACGGTACAAACGCTGTTTAAGAAACTACTTCAAAAAGCGTCAACAAAATTGGCGGGGAGTATACAATTACTTGTGCTACGAGGTAAAAAAAATGCATACTCTGGAAACAATAATAGCTTTTAAATTAACAGAAGAATAGCTCAATTAAATAATTCAATCACCTTGTACACTAAATATTTTAAGGAGTAGAAAAATAAGATGGTGAATAAATACAAAATGGTAACAAAAAAGTCAGTCCAGACGTCTTTAGCAGAAACAGTATCCTGCTGACTTTCTCTTCGACATCATCAAGAACAAAGCTGGCAACGACCAGAAAAATGGAAAACTTTTCTTGGGTGCTTGCCTCACATACATATAGTCCAGACATTATCAACAACACTGTCATCTTCAACATTATGATTATTTTTCTTTTCTTTTTTTCTTCTTCCAGGGAAAAAGGCCAAGAGGGGCCACGGGATAAAAAGAAAGAAAGAAGAAATAAAAGTTGACTGAATGTAAGCAACAGGGAAATGCACGGTAAGGTTGGAAATGATGATGAGGATAGTAAATAATAGGAAAAAGAAGAAGTAACGGCGAACTTCGAGAGACCCATTCATTTTTAACACAATGAACTAATAGCTTTGTACACGTACCATTATTCTCTCTGCTCTTTTTGTCATCATCAAGGCAAAAAGCTATCAAGGGAGTTGGAAGAGTATAGAAGGCAGGGGCAAAATAAAATAAAAAGCTGTAGCAAAGAAGAATATAAGAGATTCGATGAAAATTTTCTACAATGATGAAGAAAATAATAATGATGATAATATAGAGCAGCAGAGATGGCAGAGAGAAGCATAGTTACAAAGGAACATCACAGTAAAGCAGATTGTCAATGAACAAAAGAGTGTGTAATGAGCTTCGCACAAAATCAACGCACTATTGTCCCTTAATTCCAATCCATTGTTCTATTTACCCTGTGATGCTGCTGAACCAGTGCGTAGTGCTTTTTTTTAGGTTGGTTGGCTCACTGGTTGTTATTTTCACAAGGGATGATGGGGTGGAATCCTGCCAAATGTGGATAAACAGTATAATAGATTTACTGGCAAAATCATGATCAAAACAAAACAAAAAAAAACCTGTTGAACACACCTTTTATTTTTTCTCTTTTCCCAGCAAATTTTTTATTATTGTGTGTACAACTCATAGATGTAATATAACCTTACCGAGAAAATAATTGTAGGGATTGTACAGTGAAGCTACCGCTGCTCTGCGCTTTATTTTCTCTTTGTTAAAAATATTATTTGCATGGTTATGTTATGTGTACTGCTGCTGTTTTCCATCGCTTCATTGAGGTCGCCTACTCATCAAGTTTAATATTGTCTGCGAGAAAGAATAACTACGTTAGTAGTTCACAGAAAGCAAACACAATTTACTGTTCCCCACAGGGACAAGTCGGATGGAACAAAGGCACGCTTAAAATATATATTATTTTATATATTTTATATAGTTGGTTTTGTAGTAGTAATCACTTGTAAACAGTAATGGTAATAATATAAATTATTGTTTTTTACTAGTCTGCAAAAAAACAGCAAGGACAAGAAGAGCGTAATTTTCTTTGACTTGACTTGGGAAAAGCAGACATATAATATAAAATAAAGTGACGGAACGGTTAGTCCCCCTGAACCCAAATGTTCTTGATTTCTTATCATGCGGTAATGAACAACAAAATAACTAGTTTGTTTTTCTTAAGGGAAAGCAGGTCAAATCAAAATATCCGACATACCAATGAATATTTGCGTTTGCAAAAAAATGTTATGTTTAAAAAATATATATTTCGCCCCACAACCTCTTTTCAGCTTCCAGGTCATGTGATTTCTAGCACAAATTCTACTTTTAAGAATTAATGTGACGGAATTTGACATAAGCTTAATTTAATCAAAATACTACAAATACTACACACGTTCTCAGCAAACAATTGAAACTCAATCATTCTACATTAGTAATTTCACCCTTCTTTCATATGTCATTCCAATCCAACATTTTACATAATATTATATTTATCTACAAAGTAGGTACACTGGCCATCCAGCCGCCTCCTTCTGCTTGTCGTACTTAGAATTGTCTTATGAAATAAACTAAGAATGGGATAGACGAAAAATGAAATAAATAAACAAACAAGATCAAAAGCGGAACAACGTGTGCACTAATGCCTTTTTTATATACCATGTAATGCACCTACTCCTACGTACTATATATATTACATCCATGTCCTCTTCTTTTATACATGTCTCGACAAAATATTGTCTTGTAGTCATTTCATCATCCTTTCTACTCTTCAAAACAAAGTAAGTACACTACTGCACGACGTCTTGTCCTCACAGAATAATTGAATATCAACAAATATAACAACATAAACGATATCTTATGAAGATAATGCTTTTGAGAAAACCCGATTTTCTCCCGTTTCATATTTTGTCATTCCTATTTACCATTATCCTTTCCTCCATTTCTTCCCTTTTTTCCACAATCCTCCTCCTCATCAACGACAACATCAAGAACAAGAGGAAAAAAAGCCACTGGTAAAACCTGACTGACTGTCTCTTTTTTCCCAGTTGCCATCCATTTTACATGCATTAAATAATACATATTTGTCACAAAAGCCTCTCTTCTATACATAATAAATACTGGTTTTCCTAGCTTTTTATTATGCTGCATCTGTTGAATGAGAAAATACACAGATTTTGTTTGTATAGTGGGCATACCATAATCTTCCTTGTTCAAGTGGAGAAGATAGTAAACAGGAGATAGTAAAGTTTAAAGAGACAAAAAAATAAAACTAAACGAAATGAATTCAGGATGAGCATTGACTTTTCAAAACAACTACTTTGTGCCACATACACATATTATGTATTGTAAATGTATATATTTTACTTTTATGTTGTCAGTTGTTTTGTAAGTAAAGTAGAAAAACAAGCGAATAGAGAGAAAGACTCAGAGAGACAACAACAAGGCATTTCTCTCCATCTCTCTCTCCTTTTTTTGCTTTGGCTGCTTGGTGCACTGTGTGTAAAGCTTAAAAAGAGAGAAACCTCCTCTACTTTCTCCTTTTCCTTTTTCTCCTCTTCCCTTGTCTCTCTGTCTTGTCACGAGAAATTGTTATGTTGCTTGTTGTGTTACTTTAATTTTGTGTCTACTAGACTACTACCATCCACCACCACCACCGCTAGAAGAATATTATGTTTGTGTCTTTTGTGCCTTTTCTAATACTTACTAACTATACAGTTGTTCTATATTCATTTTATAGCAAACCTTTCACAAGACTTTTCCCTTTTTTAACTTTATACACTTATTTGGCATGTGTATGTGTATATGTATTTATATACCCATAATGTTACGGAAATACACACACACACATACAAACAGCCATCCCTTTTTATTCTCTGTTTTCTTTTATTTCCAACAACTCAAAGTTACTAATTATTCGGAACGACCCAAAAAAGAAAAAAACTTTGTGTTTTCCACACAAAAACTTCAAAGGAAACACACAAACTCTACTCTTTTCTATCCCCATTTCTATTCTCTTTACTTGGTTTTATTCCGTGAAACAAACATTCATGCTTTACCATCATCATCCCCATCCATCCATGCATATATTCATAATACATTCACTCACTCAGCCAGCCAGTCAACCTCTCCATCTCTCTTTCTCTCTCTTTCTATTATGTTAACAAAAACACACAAATTTGTGAACATACACATGAATAAAGCGCAAAAACCTAAACTACTACTTTGTCAAATTGTATCAGCTTTTCATATATACTTATGCGCATCTACACAAACATAAATATTATCATGACGGTGTTTATACAATGATGTATTATGCATTACACGCTCTTTCTATATTCCTTTCTTCTGTTTCACAGTTTTAAATAAAAAGGAAATCCTACTTTGCCATATATAACCATCAAAATGATAATGAAAAAATGTAATACCGCATCCTCCTCCTATCACAACACAACAACAACAAACACACACACAAGCATCCTTTTTTATCTATCTTCTCTCCATCCCTACATTTTTTCCACTTTGATACTTATGCATTATCATTGTGTTCATCATCATTCAAGTCATTATTATCTACCTGAGCCATGTAGCTTGTTGTTGTTGTTTCCATGTGACTTTCTTTCTCTTCATCAACTCATCTCACAACTCTCCACCCTCTTTTTTACCTTTTGTGCAATTTGGCTTAGCATCATCCTCCACTCCTGGACTTCTCCTACAAAAATGAAGTGCAAAGAGAAGAAGAGTACATATGAACACAGGGACAAATGGAATTCGTTTTGATCTTGTGGCTTCTTCGTTGGTGGAGATTTCGTCATTACACGACTTTTGTCGTTGTTTCAATCAAAGTAATTTATAATTTTTTGATCGTAGGTACTCTATAGTCAATT
>JAQFZG010002542.1:0-16204 GCA_034695465.1 Entomobrya nicoleti
AAAATCTTCGGGAAGAGCGCTCATGATGCAAAGCCTTCCAACAAAATAACCATAGAAAATCGTAGGAGCCCTCCTTAGTATTTTTAAATGGTTTTTCTGAGCCAGTCGCTGTTTAATTGATTAATTTAATGCTTATAATCTACCCCCTACAAGCACCATGATCATATCAATCTGCCTCTTGCTCATGTTCGTTATCGTGGCCATCGAAGTAACCCGACAATGCTGTAACCGTTTGGATGAGCACGAGTGAGTTTAAATACTTTAATCAATACACGTTAATTATTCCCCACACTGATCCCTAACATTCAATTCCCTTTTCCAGTGAATTCGGCCAGCTAATCAACGTGAACGTCCCAAAAATGGCACGCATTTAAAATAAAAATGTGCTCCAATTCATTAATAAACTCTTTTTTTTAATAAAACAAATAACATTGAACATAAAAATTCGACAAAATAAACCATACGCTTGCATTGTTCAACGTACAAAAATAAGCATATATATTTGATATATATCGGACGGAGATTTACAAACTATCATAACAGCCCACCTACAACAATGGGTACACTTAAGCCTACATATATATTGCAACAAAAATAAGTTATAGTCGTGTGGATAAAGAACATAACCACGCATGTCATATAAACCAATTTGTAACCACCATAAAATTTACACTAAGTTTTTCCCCAATTAACCTAATTTTAACAGAATGGCAACGTAAACACAATTTAAATGAGCAAATAATCCTAATTTTTTTGTTTTCACTGCATTTTGACGTCGTGTCGGTGTGTCAGGTTTTTTTTCTTTTTTTTTATCAGTTCGGGGGTGATTTATCCTAATGGGTTAATGTTTTGAACAAGTTGATTGCATCCCCTTTATACTCCTGGCCATTTTTTTTGTAACTCTGTCGGTAAAAATGGTCGTTTTAGTCTCCTCTCCTCCTCAACCCCTCTTTACCAACGTTGTTGTTGGTGTCTTCTCGTCGTTTTTCCTCTTCTTCGGCGTATTCACGTTCTTTTTTTGCGACGGCGGCGAGGCGCTTTCGCTCTTTGTTGGCGAGGTATGTCACGCGGTAGAATTTTGTGAAGAGGACGAGGAAGAGGAGACCGTGACATCCGATCCACCAGACGAACGCTTTTGGGTATTGGCAGTCGATGAATAAGAGTTGGAATGAGTGGGTGGCGATGCCGACGAATTGGATGATTTGGAGGGTTGTGAGGTGCTTTTTCCACCATAGGTGCTTTTGGAATTGGGGGCCGAAGGCTGCGAGGAAGTAGTACACGTACATCCAGATGTGGACGAATGTGTTGAGGAGGGAGAAGAATGTTGAGTGGCCGCCGGGGGTGAACTGTGGGGGGTGGGGAAATTGGGTTAGTTAAAAAAATTTAATTATGATTTAATTGCATTTTAATTTGGAATTAATTGTATTTTAATTTTGATTCAATTATATTTTAATTTTGAGTTTAAATACTAACTAACCTTGACCCCAAACCAAACAGACATGGGCATAATCCCGTGATGGATAACGTGGAGAGGGCTGACATGGTTGTTTTTCTTCCGGAGTACGAAAAAGAACTGTGAAAAAATTAAATGTGATTAGTTTTGTGAATACTAGCTGAATTGGAAGGAGCTCAAGTGATTAGCTGAAGCAATATCACCACAAACAGCTTCTGAATTAACTGGAACAGGTAGTTTTTGGGGTTACGTGAGATACTGGATTTAATTCACTAACTGTAGTTGATAAGCAAAAGCTTAGTAAACACCACTAAATTGACGGACAGAATCACAACATTTGTTGCATTTAACAATTCAACAACACACCATTTCTCGTTAATCTGTCACTTCACTTTTAACTTTAAAATCAAACGTTAACTCATGCTTATCAACACAAAAAAATCATCCCCCATCATACACAACACAACTCGACGTCAAACTAAACCACCCCATCAAATCCAGATAACACACAAAAAATCCCCCGTAACCCCAAAAACCACCACATCATCATTAACCCATCCCTCCCACGCATTTACTCCAAAACTCACCGTATCAAAAAACTCTGTAAACTTGGAAAAGTAGTACCACCAACAAACATTAACCATCCTCAAAGCCATCTCACTCTCCGAATAGTCAACAGGCTGACACTTGAACGAGTACCCATGAAACCACCCCCCTCTCCCATACTCGTAAAACAACCACGTCGAAAACAACACCTGGATAAAGTTGTACACGATAATCGGCCCTCTCAACTGATAAGCCTCCCTATCCTTCATAAACGCTGGCCCAATCTTTTTCACGATTAACGCGTACGTCAGACATATCGCTAGCGTTGGGAATGGTGAGCTCATCATTGGGTAGCTGTCCACGCGGGGGTCTACGGAAGTAAGTGCAATGCAATTAGTTTGTATTCCAAATAGTAAATAAAAAAAAAAAAAAATTACAACTCACCCCGCATATCAGTCATGAGCCACCGATAATAATCCGTCACAGGCTTCACTAAAAACGCCATGTTGACCTCCACACAAAAATTAACCCCGTAATTTTTTCACAATTCACCAAAATACACAATAATTTATCTGAATACAAAATTTCCTATAGTTCTCGAACCATCATAGCCCCGTAAATTTTCTTCAGCCCCCGTTTGTTTAATCAACCACTCCACATCTTCACACAAAATTACAAATTAAATTTAAAATTAGAAAAAAATAAAAAGGGAAAAAAAGGAGAAAAAAAAGGTAAAAAGGTACTCCCCCTATCCTACAAATACATAAAAAAGAGCCCCAAAAGAGAAGAGGAAAAAAATCTCTAAAAAATTCATGAGCGTATCATAGCCCAAATACTTGGTAGAGAATGAGCAAAAATTGTTTAAATGAAAACTCACCTGTTGGGCTATCGAAAAGCCTCTAAACACAGTTCTCTCCTTCGCATACCTGTGCACATTAAAAATGTAAAAATGTGGTACACCTTGGCTTCTTGGTACACATTTTTCGTTGTCTCTATATCGACCATGTTATAGCGCATACTATATTTGTATGAAGAACCGGTAGTAATATTCAATATATGCTAAAATGCTTAGAGAAAGTTTCTAGTTATTTTGTATACTCGCATATTACGTAGATCTTGACCTATTTGAATCGCTCTTCGTGAATGAGCATTATTTTTTTTGGTTGCTCTCGATTTGTAATCTAGTCTCACGTTAACGTTTTCTTGGCTACCTGGACTAAAACTTGGCCTTTCTATGTTACCTGGGCAACAAGGCACTTCCGCTACTAGGTTTGTTCAACTGCCGGGTTCTCACAGATAACTTGACAGGGAGAAAACAGGTTATCTTTTGAAACGACTGACTAGGATGATATTCCCACCGGAAATCTACATGACAATTCGCTTTTATTAATCGTTTCCCTCAGCAATCCAGGTTGAAGAACAAGTGTATTTATAGAAAAGGTACTTGATTGTTAATTGCATGCGTAGGCAGTTAAGATATACCCGTTCATTTACCCCATTCACACTCTTCATTTCCGGTTCAATGTCAACCTGAACCACTCGGGTTAATTAGCTTGGTAACAAATGTCGATGTATTTTTTTGTTGTTGTCATGTTGATAAAGGTAGCCAAGGTACATTGTCATTGACCGTTTAAGAATCTGATTGTAACAGTAATTATCCACACAGGATATTCACGAGACCGCTTAATGGCACATCCACGCACAATTATCTGTTGTTGTGGTGATTTGCAGTACACTACTTGTAACGTTGGCGCGTTACTGCACAAAAATTGAGGGTACTTGTGTTACAATTAGCATAACAATCCTGATTGGAATATTTATTATGGACAGTTGAAAAGGGGTATCGTAAGATTACATCTTTTTTGCTGAATGGAATATTAAAATTACAATTCATGTCACGATAATTAACAACATACAAAAAACGCATGAAAATTTAACAACAATTCAGAATAATATTCACGCAAATTCCCCCACACATCTAAACAATTTTCTTTTCAAGCTTATCAATTCCTCAACAAACCTGTCCTTTGTTCCACTCCACTACACTTTAACCGACACTTCCTCCACCTACACAACCCCATGTCTAACTACCCTCCAAGCGCAAACTATACTCTTCACGCCATCTACCAATCGTGACCTCGTATCTCTTCAAAACTAAGTGTTTCATTTTGATCATATGTGCCTAGTCCAATAGTCAATATCAGAGACCTTTACCCATTTTTACTGCAGAATATTAGGCTCTCATTTCAGTATTTCGGGTAATCCGGAGGAGTTCCAAAATATTTAAATTAATTCTCGGTGAGAAGTTTAAAGTTAAATTAAGCCATGTCGGAAAAGGAGATTGCAGCTGCTGTTGAGGCGGAAGAGGAGGAGATGGTGGTAAGTTTTTACATTTACATGTAATTGTGCAATAATTAAATATTTATTTTTCCGCAAACAATTTACCATGACCTTTTTCACACAGGACCCCCACGATAAGCTCCGCGACGAATGCCGCGCAACTAAAAAATGCGCAGAAATCCTGGATAAGCTAAACTCTTGCAACGACCGGGTCAACTCCAAGTCAAAGACAGCCGAGACTTGCGTTGAGGAGGTTATCGACTACTTCCACTGTGTTGATCACTGCGTGAGTTTATCATGACTATGTTAACCACTTTAATGCAACTAGACTTAATGCAACATGATCTTTCTATCAACAGGCCGCCAAGAACCTCTTCAAATACTTAAAATAAACCCACACGATAGTCATCAATTATGAATTGTAAAATGTAAAAAAATTCCTAGTAAACTAGTTAGTATGAAATAAACAACTTCAAAATCAAAACAGTGATTTTATTTATTTTCCTTCAAAAAAAAGAGAAAACCGCTTACACTAAAAATATTATACTCCGGTGATACAAAATGAAAACACACAACCCCCCGATACATCTCGTCATCATCAATTTCCCCCACCTGACTTTTCCTCCCCCGTCTCACCCAAAAATGCATTTAAAATTTTTTACACACACTCCAATCTACAGTTTTAGAAAGGAAAAAACCCTGCAGAGCTACTCCCACCCGTGCCGTTATGCATCTGTTGTGCTTGCTGTAACGCAAACACCTGGTTCGTGTACTGCTGCTGTTGTGTCTGCTTGTGAATACCTCCGAATCCCGGGGGTGGGGGTGTTACTACTGATTGGTTTGATTGGGGGGTGACCGAGGATGTTGGTTGGGTGTAGTAGCGGGATTGTTGGAGGGGGTTGTGGGGTGGTGGCTGAGGTTGTTGTTGGGGGTAGTAGTGGGGGCGTTGGTTTTGATAGAATTGCTGTTGGGGGAGGAGTCCGTTTGTGTAGCTGTAGTTTGTTGGGGATGTTGTGGTGGGGGTGGGTCTGGAAAATAAACATTGCACAATTAGTTGACAAGCTCATTAAACATTAATTAAACCAATTATCTACAACTCACCTAATCAACCCATGCTGCTGCCCCCCAAACACCTGACTCTGCTGATTCTGCTGACCCCCTTGCCCATACAACTCCCCCCTCCTATCAAAATGATTATACCCTAACCCCCCTAAATTCCCCCCCATCCTATCCCCAAACAACCCATTCAACGGATTCTCAATAAAATTCCTATTCCCGTTATTCCGCTCACTATTATTCCTCTCACTACTCGTCTTAGAAAAGATTATCGCCGGATCCAAACTCATCCAATCAGCCGCCAACCTCTGTGTGTGCTGTGGAGGCTCCTCCAACTCACTCCCCCAGTGAACCTGACTCGAATTTGTGCCGTTACGCTCGTTCCCTAGCAACGTCCTGTTCAGTTTATCGAGTAACACGGTTGATGACTGGTTTGACTGGTTGATAGGGAGTTGGGGTTGTTGTGGTGGGGCGGCGGCGGAAAACCCTGGGGGTGGGGGGATATTTGGTGGGGTTTGAGGGGCCGATGGGTGGTGCTTGTACGCGTAGTTGTTGAAGAAGTCGAGGAGGAGTGAGTTTGTTTGTTGTTGGGATGATGTGTTGTAGTGGGGGGGTGGGGTGTTTGATTGGGGTTGGGGGACGTGGGATTGGGGGGTGTGGTGGAAGCCTGTGAAGGAATTACATGTTATCAAGTACTGATCATAATAGTTAAGTTTAACTACCCATTAACCCTTACCTAAAAGATAATCCCTCTGCTGCTGATGATTCAGATGACTATGGCTACAATCCTCCCCAACCGGCTTGATAAACCTCCTCAACAAGCTATTCTGCTCCCCACTCTCCCCACCAACCTGCTCGTTAATGATCTCCTCAAACGCCTTCTGAGTCTCATGGAACGGGTCAAAGTCCAAATCCAAATTACTCCCCCCATTAAAATCCGAGTCTAAGAACGGGTCTAGCACGCTATCCATCACAGCCGTCTGCTGTGGAGGTGTCGCAATCGCTTCTGGTATTCTCTGGTTTGGTAACGCGTCTCTGTAATCGTCTTCGTCGTCTCCTCCGTCCTCGTCGTCTTCTGAGAGTATCGTGTTTTCTAAGAGGGTTGTCGCTGCTGTCAGTTGGTGGTCTGTGGAGGAGGTGGATGAGGCAGAGGAGGAGGATGTGCATGGGGGGGTTGGTGGTTGAGGGGGTTGTGATGGGGGTTTCTGTTGGGGTGGGGATGATGATTGGGGGGGTTGGGGTTGTGGTGGGGTGTTGTTTACGAGGAGTTTAGTGCTGGAAAATAGGACATGTTAATTAGCTACTGCACTTAAAGATTAAAAATTAAGTTAAAGCGCACTAACCTATACGAAACGCCTTGCTGTATAGAACTGCCATTCGCAATCTTCTTACTCCCAACCTTAACCTCTTTACTCACTCCATTCGCCTTCGCCTGATGATCCTGCGCACTCCCCTCATTATTATTATTATTATTCTGATGAGTGTTGAACTCTTCGAGCAGTTTCTTCTCGTAATCTTGGTGCTTGCCCGCTTGCATGTCTTCTTTTGTGAAACTCGCGTCTGGGTCTCCGTAGTGGTGGAGGTACATGCACTCTGTCTTTGGACAAGTCTGGTTCCTCATAAAGTGGGAGCAGTACTTTGTCGTTCCTAACGACACTTTTATCGTTTTACCGTCGAATGGGATGTTGTTTACGGATTGGATGGCGCGGAGGGCGTCGTCGGATTTTATGTACGTAATGTACGCGGAGGCTGTGGTGCCCTGTGTGGAAACATGAGTATGGTTAGGTTGGACTAATAACTGTAACGCGAATGATTATGATCCACCTACCTGCAGACAAGGATTCACAACAACTTTATGAATCTTCCCAAACTTGCCAAAGAACTCGTTCTTCTTGAGCACGTCAGGATCAGCGATCCTCGGACTAATCCCAACGACAAACACGAGGTTCTTTTGGACAACTCTCAGGTCGGCCAGGTGTCGTTTTCCACTCTCAGATTTCTGCTTCTTTTGCTGATCCTTTTGGCGTTTTTGCACTTTTAGCTTTTGGATGTCTTCCGAGCTGAGTGGCTTGAACGTTGCGGGGTTTTCAGAGTACTGCTTCCGGCATGCGGGGCAGAGGCCGTTCTGGTCGTCAGACTCGGAGCGGATGCGGTGCCAGCAGAAGCGGCATATCTGGTGTTTAAATTAATTGTTACAATTTGTCATACATAATTTCCAATCAATTAGTAAGAGTTTGTGTACTCACCTGATACCCACAAGTACAAGGAAAAAACGACCTATCATCAATATCCAGGTTCTCCATACACAACGGACAAATCACATTCTCGTCCTCCATCGATGACGTTGTTGAAGAACTTGAACTTGGGATCAGGATCGGTTGAGTAGTCGTTGAGCTTGATGATGATGAGAGTTTTGTGCTTGATGAGTTGTTGTTTGACGAGCTGTTGATAATTGCCATCATAATCCGGAGATAAACGGTGGTGTGTTCGTACGAGATGTTACGAGAGAATTGGCGGTTTGTAGAGTTCGTGTAAACACGGTAGTTGGATTTTCAGTCAGGATGATTAATCGGGGGTGTAAATCAGTGGAGGATCTTTGTGGTTGTTTTTTCAGGTCAGTCGTGGTTTTTTCTTTTGAGGTGTCGTCAGTTCACTGTGGGTAAAGGTAAATCAGCTGGTTATATTGATTTGTGTGAAATTATTGATTATTTAACACAGATTTTTTATTTTATTTTAATCTACCAGTTAATTAATTTAGACGAGTGTGAGGTTTACTGATTACTATGATAACAGGGTTTGAATATTTAGTGCTATTTCACGGTTGCTTGTTTTTCTATCATCTGATTGGGGTTTTATTTTTTAAATGCATTTGGAAATTATTATCAGCTGATTTATGTGGAAACAAACGAGTTTGCTCGTATTTCTGTGGAAACGACAGGCAAGTTTTACATTTTTTTAAACAAAAAGTTGCAACCTGAGTTTTTTACGTGTTATTCTTTAGTTCAGTGTGTTTTAAACAATTAAATCAATATTTTACTACTTTAAATTAGTTTAAATACAGTTTAATCATTAAAATTCGTTACTACGAAATTAACCACAAAATAAAACTTACAACCCCATCCACCTTTCCAAACTGTTTAGTAAACAAACCCACCTGATCTAAACCCCCTAACCTAACCACGCTCTCTACTCTTAAAATTACCCCGTATTATAATCAACCCAATTAAAAATTAAACTCACCAATTTCGCATTTAAGTGTGTATACCCTTCAAAGTCGCGTTACAAAAACTTGAATCCTTCGCACAATCACAAACACACGTCCACTTGCAAATTTTTCCTTTAAACACTCTTAAATCTCGTATTTCCAAAATTATCTCATTAAATTTCCAAAAAACACACTTGTTTTTAAATAGCAATTAAACAAGCTGAGTGAGAGAGAAAAAATGCTTTTCTGCTGCTGCTGATGATGATGATCAAGAAAAAAAGAAAAAGGGAATATTATTTTTTTTACACAAAAAAAAATATCGTGTAATGTTGAGTAACTTGTGTATGTTGAATAAACAAGAAAGCGAGCGAGATTAGTGTTATACGTTTGTGTTATCGCGAAAAAAGGGTTAAAAGTTGGGATGTACGTGAATGGGTATCGTGAGTGTGTTTTTAACGTGTATGTGTACTTTGTGTGTTTAGCGTAATAAAATTTAAATAGAGAAAGTAACGTAGTGTATGTGCTCATGCTTTTAGGAGTTTTTTTTGGGATTTCTATGAATTTTGTGTGGATGTAGATTGTTGATGATGCTTTTGTGTGAAGAGTGTAGGGCAGGATAGGGTAAAGAGAAGAAAGAAGTTTGGTGCGGAAGACCTTGCGCGATTGTGCGAGATTTTTTTTGTTGAGAGTCAGTGGCTCGAGAGGCTGTGTCGTGTAGACGGTGGAATGAGGTATTTGTGGTATTGAGCTCTTTTGTGTGTTGGGTTGAGTCAGTGTAGTGAGTATGGAAATGTACGTGTGTGAATGGGTTTGTTTGTATGGGTGATGTGGTGGTTGGGGTTTATGATGGTGGGTTGATGGGGGTATTTGGAGCAGCTCGATTTCGAATATTTATGGGGCGACAAATTGTATGGTTTCGAAAAGGGTTTGAGTTTGAGATTGATTGATATTCAAACGATACGTATGAGAATTTGTATTCCATCGTGATGTTAGTGCCTGATTTATGTTCAGAAATATAGTTTCTCGAACCATACACAACACGTTTTCTTGTAAAGCAATACTGAATCGAAATCCAACCATGAGTTTTCGAAACAATCTGAGACGAAATTAAGATTTTACTAATTGTTATCTTGAAATTACATCCGTCGAGAGATGGCGAAATTATCCTGACACGACCCCACTAAAGCAACACATCGATGGCAAATGAACCCGATGTTGTCTTGATAAACGGGATAAATACTTTAGACGAATTATTAGACTAACGAAGCTGTATGCTCCACAACGATTTTTTTAGAAGATTTTAGACCTTGCTTAAGAGATACTTTTAGCAAAGAGTATTTATAGTAATGGTAATGAGTATTTCCGAAAAAATGACATAAATGACGTTTTTAGTTTAAAACATGCGTTCGAAAGATTTCGAAAGAGCAAGAAGAGATTTGTGTAGGTCTGTTTTGATATTTTCGAAATGTGCAATCAAATTCAAGAAAAATACACGTAAATAATGTTTCTCTCATTTTCGGCACTTTTTGTCTATAAAAACCTCATTTTAGGCCAATTCTTCTTAAATTTGGTAATGATGAATGATTAAACGTAAAATTGAACCTACTTCTAAAATCGAAAGCGCCTGGTAGCTTGAATTATAAAATTCGAATTTTTTATTGTTTTTTTTTAATGAGAGGAATGTTAACATCATTACGTAATCGTAATAATTTATCCACCTATGAAAACAAATTACCAACAAATCTGAAAATGACACCGAGAATCACAAAAACTCCAACACACCTAACACCCCCTCCACCTACCCTCATGCTATCCCACTCCACTACATCACCCACCCACCATCCCTACATTACACACTACACACTACAACCACAAAATCTAACACAACCATGCAAAAAAAACCTACACATCGAGGTCGTCAATTTGTAACATAACTCCACACACATTATTTAACACTATTCCCCTCACACACTCGATCAATTAAACTCTTTTGTTATCAATCTAATACAGTTAGTACTCAAACGACAAAAAAGAATATTCGCAACACACGACAGCATACGCAATTTTTTACTCAAAAGCAACAAAACACTAAACCCCATTCATACAAAAATCATCACGATTCTAAATCAATTCACAAGTTAAAAACGATTTCATCCGTATCCTGATTAGATGGTAAATAATAACACACGCGTCATCATTAAAATACAATGTATCGTACTCGTTCGTAAAAAACACCTCAGCAAGATTAAATCATGTATTAATCTAATCACGTTAACTATTAAGAACACTAATTACGAAACATGTACGAATAAGAACATTGTTCTTAAAAAACGCAAGCATCGGTGCATTGCAATTGCAACTTAATACGTCACTCACGCAATTACGCTATGCTGCGCTCTTTAATACAATAGCATTGTTGAAAGTTTATTTTTCTACATGTAGTTTTTCCTGATGATTGATTAATAGTTTAGTATATTAATAGGCTGATGAAATATAGAAATAGGTTGTGGGTAGATTTTTTTAATTAGGGTACAATTAGGTGGTTTAAAGTTACGAAATAGTTAATATAACAAACTTGTATACTATGCAGTTATTATAATAACGAGGTTTTTTAATTTTTGAAAATAATGAATAACCAATTTAACTTTAATTGTTGAACACGTTAACACGCCAAAAAATATTAACAACTTGCCAAACTCAATTAAATTAAATTACACATTTTTCAAAATCCCGTTAAAAATGAACACAAAGCTCAAAAACCCTGCCACCTATCAACACCTTTATAACCCAACCCAACACTACCTCACATTTCCCCCACCAGACGTCGCTCAACCCCTCTCCCAACCAAAAAATCCAGCCTACGTGACGTTGCCGTCCAAAAACTAACACACAAAGCATCAACCTATTGTATTCACGTAAAGGGCCGTTCACAACCAACAAACTCACCCCACACCCAAACCATCCCACACCCCTACCTCCCTCCCCACTTGTGAACCAACCCAAAGTAAAAGCAGAAAAAACACAACACAACCCTTCAATCTTCCTCCACCACCACAACAATAAACAAAAAAGGATGCAAAAAAGCAGAACACACGCAAGATAACAACAATAGACGATTAATTAAACCCAACGCTGCTGCTCTTTTACACTTATTACCATGGTACTAAAGTAAAAGCAAGTGCACCCAAAAAAAGCCTATAAAACTCATATAGTATTTCAATAGGATTAAAATCTCATCATATCAAGTCGACTTGTTGTATTTTGTACATATTTTATGCTCCTCTTCTGCTCTCAAATGAATCATGAGATTTTCTTGTGTTTTTTTTTCATTAATTTTAGCAAAATAAGCTTAATTAAATTATTTCTTCAAAGATCTCGTGTGTGTTTGAGTGAATTGCTGTAATTTTGAGAGTGAATGAAATATTTAGTGAGCATAAATTAGTTAACGTGTGCATTTAATTAATTAAATTAGTTCACCAACGTGTTAATAAAAAAAACCCAAAAGAGTGATGTAGAAAATGATCACAAACCTAGACATCATGGCAGCAAACGTAGCTGCCGCACTGAGCAAATCTAAAAGTAAGGAATCCACAAGATCATCACCCCCCGCACCTCCCCAACAAACAATAAAAATGACCCCACCTTCAATCAACCCACAAAGTACCCCAACATCCGGAGGATCCACCCACAACAACCCCCCAAAAATCATGGTATTCCGACCAACACTCGAAGAGTTCTCAAACTTCCCAAAGTACATCGAGTACATGGAGAGCCAAGGGGCTCACAAGGCGGGTATAGCAAAGGTAGTGCCTCCACCAGAATACGTGCCTAGGAAACGGGGGTACTCGGACATTGATGGGATGATTGTCCCTGCGCCCATTTGTCAGATAGTCACTGGGAAACAGGGGCTCTATCAGCAGATTAATATTCAAAAGAGGAGTGTGAGTGTTGGCGAGTTTAGGAGGATGGCAGAGTCTAGCGAGTGAGTTGACTTCATTTTTACGTGTAACTTGTAATTAACATAATTAAACAACCGTGTCATTTTTGAACAGGTACAAAACCCCAAAGCATTTCGACTACGAAGACCTGGAACGCAAGTACTGGAAAAACATTTTGTATGGATCACCGATTTACGGAGCTGATGTGTCTGGAACCTTAACTGACCCGGATGTCAAGTCTTGGAATATCAACTGCCTTGGGAGTGTGCTTGATCTCGTGGAACAGGACTATGGGGTGGAGATTGATGGGGTGAACACGGCGTACTTGTACTTTGGAATGTGGAAAACGACGTTTTGTTGGCATACTGAGGATAAGGAGCTGTACAGTATCAACTATTTGCATTTTGGGCAGCCAAAGACTTGGTGAGTTTTTAATCGTTTGAGATTTAACTCATGATTTTGACGTGATAACTTTGAATTAGTCTTGTTAACTCAGCTTCAGTTGTCAACCTCGATAACTTGTAAATGAACCACAATTAATTGTACATTCTATAATGTCCCCAGGTACGCCATCCCCCCAGAACACGGCCGCCGCCTAGAAAGACTCGCCGCTGGCTTCTTCACGACAAACGCGCAAGAGTGTCAAGCATTTCTCCGTCACAAAATGACACTCATCTCGCCTCAAATACTTAAGCAGTACAGTATTCCGTATGATAAGGTAAAAATAACTCATTAAACATCTTACAATTTAACTTTACAAAACAGACTAAAACCTAATCTCCTCCCCCACAGATAACCCAAGAATCCGGCGAGTTCATGATAACCTTCCCGTTCGGCTACCACTGCGGCTTCAACCACGGCTACAATTGCGCCGAGTCAACAAACTTTGCCATGCCCAGATGGGTCGAGTACGGAAAACGCGCAGTCGAGTGTCGGTGCAACAAAGATGTTGTGAGGATCGAGATGGACACGTTTGTCAAGAGGTTTCAGCCAGACAGGTAATCAATTGTGAACGTAATCTAAACTTAATCTTGACTCTCGACAATCATAAACTAACCCGTTTTATCTCCACACAGGTACGACCTCTGGACAGTAGGAAAAGACTGGGGCTGCCACCCCGAAGACCCAGGAAAATGCTCGTATGCCCCCGGCCCAGAGTCCCTCCGCAAGAAACTAGAAGAGGAAGCTAGCGAGAAACGGGCTGTTGCCGCTGCAGAGAAAATGATTGAAAAGGAAAAGAACGACGCTGCTGCCGCCGCTGCAGCTGCTTCCAGTGGGAATGGGACTCCAACAAAAGGTACTTAAACAAACCATTCAACTCACAAACCAAAACTAACTCAAACTCGATCTTTTACAGCCCCACCACAACCACCATCAACCCCAACAAAATCAACACAACCACCCCCCCAAAAATCAACCCCCCAAAAAACCCCATCAAAACCATCCCCAACAAAACGACGTCACCCAGCACACTGCCCCCCACCCGACTCAAAACCCCGCCGCGAATCAAACGACTCATCCTCCTCCTCCTCAGTAGTCTCCCTCCCCGACGAAGGCACAATCGAAGTCCTCAAAACATTCTACAAAAAAGCAGGCGAGCCCATTGTCGACGACGAAGACGACTCACCTAAACGCAAACCATCAAAACGGCGTAAACCAAGTGGGTCGTCTAAACCTCTCTCCCCCGACTCGATCCCATCAGAAATCGAGCCAGATTCTGATCCAGACTTTGACCCAGCACCGTACGAAGAGGAGGTCAAGAAGAAGAAGACTAGACCTATAGGGAAAGACGGGAAGAGACGATCAGATGTGAAGACTCCAGACAGGAAAAAGTCAACGTCGGATGATGACGTGAAAGAGATAAAGTTGAAGAAGGAGCCAGAGATTGAGTTGTTGCCGGAGCAGAAGAAGCATGAGAATAAAACGTTGACGAAAACGATTGAAGTGCTACAGAATGCTATTTATAGGAAGTGTAACGATATTATTCGTAAGCCAGTGTTGGATATCTATGGGTTTGGTAATGGGAGTAAAGTGGAGGAGGCGGGGGACTGTACGATCAAGAGGAACGCGATGCACGGGAAGATTGTGATTGAGAGGAGAAAGAAAACTGATCAGGTTGTTGTTCCACCTCCTCCACCTGTTGTAGAAACACCACCACCTGCGAAAAAGAGGAGATCGAGGAAGAAAAACGAAGAAGTTCCTCAGCAAATGACACAAAACATGTTGCCATACACACCAAACTACAACACACCTATTCAACAACTACCCCAACCTCAAATGTTTACTCATCAACAACTCCAGATCCCAACACCATCGCAACTCCTCCAACAACAGCAACGCAAGTACACTAACCCGCTAGAACTAGACAGAGTGATCCAGGATGTTGTTGCTAAAGCAACTCCTACTCAACCTACTCAACAGTTTCAAACAATCAACACTGGATGGTTTGACTATAATCTCAATAATCCTACAATGAACTGTGGGGTTATCAACACAAACACGAGGGTTCAGGAGAGGTCGCAGAGTAGCGATAGCAACAAGGGGAATTCAAAGAGGAAGAATCCTAGTCCGATTAAAAAGGTTGGGAATAATGTTCCTCAGCAACAGCCACAGCAGCAGAATTACGATCAATATAAAACTTCGAACGTGACGTATGATTATAATCGGTATGAGAAGGTCAACACTCCGGTTCAGCAAGCACCTCAACCTCCACCACCTCCAGTTATTCAGCAGACGCGAGTGATCCAGCAACCAGTGAACAGGACTATTATACAACAGCAACCACAGCAACGGGTAGTTCAGCAAGTTAGAGTAGTTCAACAGCAGCAGCAGCAGCAGCAGCAGCAACCTCAACAACATCAGCAGCAGAGGAACGTGACCCGGTTCGTGTACGAACAACCCCAACAATCACCCCCACAACAGCACCACACGATCCAACAAGCAGCGAGGTCACTCTCAACCCAAGGAACCTCCGTGTCTATTCGCCAAGACAACACTCGAAGACAAGAGCAAAACGTGACGTACACACACACCCGTGACCCCCCACCAGCCCACTACAACAACTACACTACTCCCCCCACCCCCCAAACATCAACACCCCAACAAACTCAAATCCAATACAACAACGTTCAAACTCAGCGATACGTTACTCAACCTCAACAACAAGCTACTCAGCAAACCCCACCCGTCGCCCACTCCAACACGTTCCTACACTTGCAACCCTCTAACAATATCTACCAACTCGCCCAAATCCAGCAACCAAACAGGTCGGTGTACAACGTTTCAAACTCATCCCCAAACACGTCGTCAGCTTCGTCATCCCCTTGCGCTGTAGCTACCCCATCACCCCCATCCTATCACAACCAACAGCAGCAGCAGCAGCAACAGCCTCAACATCAACAGCAAGTAATTCAAAACCAGCAGCAGGTTCAGTACACGACAAACACGACGTCGAATAATAATACGAATACGCCACAGTACATTGCGTTGAACCAGGTGGTGGGGAACAACCCGGTTAACCTGCTAGTTAACAATAGTAACGTGATCCGGTTGGGGAATAATAATGAGGCGTACTCCCAGATGCAGCAGTGGCTTGCCAGGGAAGTGATTATTCGTGGGACTGCCGCTGCTGCTGGATATCTAAATAACTTTCATTAGGTTTTTTTT
>JAQFZG010002543.1:0-16199 GCA_034695465.1 Entomobrya nicoleti
ATGTTAGAGGGCTGCCGGTTGATTCTTTTAAAACTGGACTTTCTGTAAACTTGACTCTTGGAAATCTTAAATTTGTTGCTTGTGGAGAAAGAGGCAGATCCCAATTTGCGTTTAGTGAGTTATTAAGTGCATACGATTTGACAAGTTGGGTCCTAACTTTGGGAACAGTTGTAATTTTAAGCTATGCACTTAAACTGCTTTATGTACCACCTTCACGACATCTGCTGTCAATTATTAAAGTTTTGCTGGAGCAAGGAGATCCATTTATGGAAACTGTACTGCAAATTCCTCGGCTGCGTTGGATAATAGGGAGTTTTTCCTTTGTTGGAGTAGTGCTTAGCAACGGCTACAAAAACACAAACGTTTTAAATATGATTTTACCCCGACAAATACTAAGATACGAATATTTGCATCAGTTGCAAGAAGCTAACTTTTCTGTGTATTCAAGATCAGTATCACTTAAACATTTTTTGACGCAGGATAACTACATTGAAAACAACGTTTGGAAATATCGGAACTCTGAAAAATACGTGGAGTATTCGTCTGGTAACCACGTAGTCATTGTAAAAGATATCTGGTCTGTATCGGAGATGAAGGAAACATTTCGTTTACCATATAATATGCCAAACGGTTCGTTTACAATTATGTCTAATTGGGAATATGCTATTTGGGAGCAAAACATGTCAGACTTACAAATAAGTTTGGCAAAATCAAGCTCACTGCATCCCCAAACACCATCACTTATGAGTTCATATTGAGTTATATTGTGGATGTGCTTGGTCCCTTATTTCGAATAAATCACACAGGAATAGGACTTCGTTTGGACTATTCTATTAAAAATCTATTTGATGTGGTTGTGGAAAAACGGTTTTTTGAGTTGGAAGAAGACGTGCTGAGAAAGGAACTTGCAAAATGTAATCGAACTGGAATAATCCTTCCCGAGTACAAATGCAAGTCTTATGCCAGACGTGTCCTAAAGCAAAACAATAAACGTCAAATAAGCATAAGAAAAGAGTCGTACTCAGAGTATCAAGTATATGCCGTTCTAGCCGGCTTTGTACCGCCATATATAACTCTACGACTACGCGGCATTCAGCAGTCGGCTGTACTTGAATGGTGGAATGAGTATATTGCCAATTCAGCTAATATTCCGATTAACAAATCTAAAGAGCATGAAGCTCCCAGAATGGATGGGAGTATATTGGTAATTTTTATAGTTTTACTATTTGGTTTGGTTATTAGTTTTATAGTTTACCTAACTGAAACCATCCTTGTTATTGTAAAAATGTTACAAAAAGCGTTATTGACCCTTTGTAAAGGGTTTACTAAAGCTTACGAATTTTTCAAAATGAATTTTCGTTGCTATGGATCAATTGACCAACATCGAGTAAAAACGTAAATTGCAGTATCTAGCGTCTAGTAAGTTTTGATGTATTTGTTAGTCATTAAGTTTGTACTGCACAGTAAAATTGTAACTGATTATATTATATTTTTAGATACTTCAATGTTTTCAATCTCAAAGTATACTTAGGTTTGGATGATTTTTTTTACATATAAGTCATTCAGGTATGTAAACATTTAGTAAGCTAATTGTTTTCATGGCCAATTAAGTTAAATTTTTGTACGGCTTTTGTTTTTATAATTTATGCAATGTTTCAATAAATAAATAACTGCACTTACGTTTTAGCAGAAAACAAATGTTTTGACGACTATATATCAAAATTAAATAAATACTTTTAATCGGGTTCTAAAAAACACAAATCGTTTTTTGCTACGTATTTGAAAAAATATCAATATCGTTTGTTAACTATCGTTTGCGTAGCTAGGTAGTTAATGATTTGAACATTCCGTCTGTCTGTAAGTACGTGTACACGATTTCTTAAAAACTACCTGACCGATTGACGCCAAACTTGCCACACATATACCTTAGGTCAAAACCTTCTATGGGATTGAATTTCAGACCCTGGGGTCAAACCTGGCCTGAGATATGGGGGTCACGAGGTCACATGCATTTTAAATGGCAAAAAATTATGGTCGAAAGTGATACAGGATCGACAGCTAACCACAATGGAAAACATTTCAGACCTCAATATCGCCCCTGACCCGAGATATAGGGGTCACAAGGTCACATACATTTTAACTGGCAAAAAAAAATATGGTCGAAACTGATACAGGATTGACAGCTAATCACAATGGAATGCATTTCAGACCTCAATATCGCCCCTGACTTGAGATATAGGGGTCACATGCATTTTAAATGGCAAAACAAATTTATGGTCGAAACTGATACAGGATCGACAGCTAATCACAATGTAATGCCTTTCAGACCCCAATATCGCCCCTGACCCGAGATATAGGGGTCACAAGGTCACATGTATTTTCAATGGCAATTTTTTTATGGTCGATTCTGACACATATATACATGAACGTACAAAAGAGTACTTCAACGTACAAAAGCGTACTTCAACGTACATAAACGTTCATATACATCACATCTTCCACCGCAAGCGGTAGTTATAAATCAGAATTTTACATTCTTCTCGTTCATTATGAAATTGTCGTAGTCTCACTATACTGTCAACAACATTTAATTACTTTTAGTTTTTAAATCGTAGTAAATAAATGTAATTTAATTTATTGTCATTAAGTACAGAAACAGTGTATAAGTACAGAAGGCATATTAGTCCAAGACATGACCGATAATTACTTCGTAAAAATCATGATTATCTTATTATTTTAATATAAATACATACAAAATAAGTTATTTATATTATAAAAACAAATAATTTTTAGTTACAAATATTAGAGTACCAAATAATATTTTATATAATTAGTGAAATAGAACTGATAAATCATAATCCAATATATCATCACTCTCATCATTTTTAACAACACACTCATATTGAGTTCCAAGCAGAAAAAAGTACAAGGCTTGCTTAAAATAGGAAAGCTTGAGAACTGCATTAAACACGTAATTGGGTAATTTTAACCATTCATTGACGGCAGAAAACTTGAGACTGCTTCTACCCCATTTACTTAAAGGTGAGCATTCCGGAGCAGGGAAAGATTTTTGTCTAGTTGTTTGTGTTATTTTAAAAGAAAAGTCAATATAGTCTTTAAACGTTCCAGTATGCATCAGGTAAGCACATTTGTACGCAAAAGTCAAAACTTCAAAGCGATATCCATAATCAGCAAAATAGAAACCTAAATTAGTACATATATCAGAGGCGACAGGATCAAACTTCCTTTTGTTAAGTACAAGTCTTGCTGCACATCTAACAATTTTACTGTATTTACTGTATACATTCCTATTTTTACTGCTTAACCAAATTAGGGAACCGTAATTAAGTTTTGGCATGACTAGAGCATTAACAAGTATCAGTTTTTCGTCAGGTGTAAGCATGCTCTGTAAGGTTGATAACTTGTTATTATATTTGTAGTAATTATAAAATTGTGAAATAAAGTCAGCTTTATCTTATATTTATCTGCTTAGATTACCATTAATTAGTAGTACCATTAGTAACTTTTCAATAATAACCCTATGTGACGTACTTTGAATTTTTCATGAGTGAGGTGTGAGTGCGGACAATCAACAAATGTATGTAGTAAGGTACTTAATATGAAAATTGCCAGGAAAAGTAAAATATTTTTATTCATTTTTAAAATATCCATATAGGATCGATTATAAAATAAATAAAATGTTCACAAATTGTAGCATTTGCTTTGCATTAAACATTATCAAGTAACACCATGTTGATTGTATTATCAACTATATTGTTGTATATATGTAGACCAAGCTGATTTACACAAACTCCATAAGGTCCTAAATTAAATCCAGTAGGCTTGCAAGCTCGCAAACATTTCCTATCTTCTCGTCTTAACGACTGATGTTTCCAATATAATTTAAAATTTTCGGTATTGCTAAATGGAATACTACCAAGGAAAGTTAGCAGTAGCACAACAAAAATTACCACACAAAATGCTGCTGGGAAAGCAATATAAATTACAACATGTAGTTGGTCAAACATTCTAAGAGTTACATACGCATAACATGACGCCAGTATAATTCCTGCAGATATAAGTGTTAACAAGTACAAGCCGTAAACGTTATTCCCAATTTGAAAAATTATTTGAGTACATCGAAACTGTTTGTAGCAACTAGAAAATCGTAATTGTGGTCTCCCAAAGTAGCCAGGAATAATTTTTGTAAACATGCTTTCGGAATAGCTAATAAGATTTTCAGTTATTACTACTGTAAAAAGTAAGACAGGTAGATCTGTAACGACTGCAAATGTGCCTGTAATGGCAAACATCAATGCCTCACAAACTTTTACAATACAACTGCTTCCAAAGGTTATTTGCAGATGTAAAAAATGCAAAAAGAATGGAGCTACGACAAATGCCGGCAACAATAAACAGATACAAACTGAAATGATGTAAATCAGGGCTTCCTTAGCTGAAAATTGTTTGTTTAGCTTTGACGTTGACGTTACGAGTGAAGCAATTTTCGAACGCTTGTTAACTTGGATAGCTTGATTAACGAGGTACATCAGTTCATAACTTTGGGTAATATTTAAATGATATGCGGGCAGAATTGTAACAATTAAACACAACACAATAAAATATACGATGGCTTGTTCCAAATGCAAAATTGTGTAAGATTTCCAGTGAAAAAATAACCAGGTGATGCGGTATAGTGTAATGGGTAGGATAATTAACAAAGCAAAGAATAAACTAATACAACGAAACATTTGGTGAGTGCGTTTACTATATAGTGGGCTCTTAATTAGTTGATAAGTTTCTGGGTCTATATAGTACGGTGGCGGTATCCTATTTTGGGTTCTTAAAAGTACTTTGTAGGTTCCTGAAGTCAGTGACATGTTAAACCGGATTCAGTTTCCTTTCCTTTGTTTGTAGTAATACTCTTGTAGTTTAGTCGTGCTACTTAAGCGTGACTTTCTATTAAATTATTGTAGGGTTTGATATCAAACTCGAAAATCTTATTTATTTCATATATTACTCGAGCAAGTAAACTAATTGGTTGTGGAGATACGCGCCAAATGAATTGATCTTACAAAATATTGGTTGTATTGGAACGATAAACTTTTGAAACAAAACTGATGTTTTACTAACGCATAAATAGATGTGAATCTAAAAGGCTGATATACATTTGACCAGCTCGTGAACACGGTACCTAAATTTTTATGCTGAATTTTTCAATTCTGTGTGTAGTAAAAATATACAACCTTGACCAATTCAAAACTTTTACCTGCTTTTATAGATAACGTCAAATGGGAATTATGAAATACTTATGGTTTACTATATTAAATAAGCGAATTGCCTATTTTAGGAAAACTATTGAAGTGGGTCATGCCTCAAGCTAGATTGATTTATGTTTATAACTTCTTGCGCAATCATTTACCTGCAAAAGAATACTAACTCCTAAATCAATTTAAATTGCGTCATTGAATACTAAAATAAAACTGGATTAGAATGTTAAATACTATTTTAAGCTTTTTAGGTCAACATTTCAATATTTTGGAATGTATTACAAAATAAATATTTTACATCAAATTTGCCAAGTTATAGATGGCCAGGCATAAATAAATTGAACTAAACTTAGGAACACTTAAATAAATATTTTATTTCATTTGAACATTCCAAAAATTGGTAGCATTTTACTTTTTTTACTTTCGTATTTAAAATTCATTAAACCGCTTACAGTAAACTACAAATGGAGCTGAATAGCATAAAACTTTAAACTTAACTATTAGTTAAACATGTATACTAAAGCAACTTACATGAGAAATAAGATCGTATTTTATTAATTTATTATGTTGTTTGTTAACTACAAATGCTTTAAAAGTTGACACCAAACCTGGTATACAAAAACCTATGATCGAGATCTCTTTTAGGATTTAATTTCACAGCCCTTTGAATTAGGCTGTTACAATAAAGTATCTTAAAATAGATCTGCAATGAAAACGTTTATAAATATATATAAAAAACCGATCTATTTGCAAGACTTTATTCATACAAGCCATACTTGAACGAACATTTTTATACCGACCATAAAATGTTCCAAGTAAATCAATGTTTCAAGAGATAACCAGTGTACAAAACAAATTATTTTGGTATTTATTGTAATTAATATGATAACTTTGGGGTTATTTATGTAGAGTATGTAAGAAATAAAACAGTGTTTTACATTAAAACCAAATTAACTGCTTGATCAATACTAAATTCTAAAATGACTAAAGGAGTTTGACGTTCAAAATAATTTGTTGAAAAGAAGCCAATTTTAAGAGGAGGCATGGAAATGAAGTAGCGGTTTGCACACTTTCCGTGTCGCTAAACTTCTCCTCAATTTCGGCAGATTACCCCAGCAACCCGAGTTTTTCATTAAGCTACTCGAAGAATAAACTTTAAAAGCGTGATGAAATACAAATACGATAACGCACGCGCAAAATCCTCCCACATTTCCAAAAACCAGTAAAGCAGGTGCGTTCAGATCTGTGCTCCACCGAGAGATTATAAGATAAGCACTCACAGAAACGGAAAGTGGTGCCATGGTTACATATACAAGTATAATTGTATGCTTAAATATATCATTGTAGAGTTGACACAACAGTTGTATTTCTCGATACACAAGGCAGAATACGTCCGTTTCAATTATAATTTGTTGTAGTTTTAATTTCCTTTAAAATAAACAATAGATGTTTAACAAACGAAAAAAATGAGTTAAATGAATAGTAAGTTTGCTTACCGTTCAAAGAGAATTATGGCAGAATGAAGTGAAAAGCAAGTAATTAACAATCCAAATGTTACACTAATGTATGAAATATTACCAGCGGTTCGAAAAGCAGCATAAGTGTGTAAGCCTTGTAAAACTCTACGGTACCAATTATCAGACGGGGGAAGAAAGTTCCAATAAGCATTCGGAAGAAGCCCACCAGATATTGCAAAAGTAAGACAATTGCACACCAGGGACGCTGGAAATAAATTAAGAAGTAACTTTATAAATTTGGCAGGTTTTGCTAACGTATTTGGTATTGGAAGATTGCACATATGACGCTATTCTAACAAAACAAGTTGATTATAAAGGTGCGTTATTCGTGGAGATGTAAAATGAAAAAATATTGCGCAAGATGTTGTAAATGTAAATGCCATTATTTTCCAGAGTTCAATGGTCACTGGGAAAAGTTGAGAATTTGCCGATTTTTGTAAGCTTATAAGGTATAAACGATATAAAGCTAGTAATGGAACAGAGCCTAAAATAATAACAATCCATTTTGAGGTGATACGGTGGTAATATAAACTGGCTTTGAAGGTAGGACAGATATAAATAGAATTGACTTGCAATGAGAAAGGGCAGGAAAATGGTATAAGGTTAAAATACTCGAGATGTTTAAGTGACTGAAATATGCTTTGAGCTAAGTGGGTAGAAATGGCCATTTTGAATGGTGAGCCAAGTGGTGTGATGAAGGTTTTAGTGCTAAAAATATAAAAGGAAATATATGTGTTTAATTGAACAAAACGTTAGGAAATTGGGACTTTTTAAAGCGTTTTTGTTCTTCGAGCTGTTCGAAATCAGTTGGTAATTTAAATGTCATAGATTCAACGTTTTTAATTTTTATAGTATTAGATTTTGTAGTATCTGCTGTTTGAGTCCAATATATATTTTAGATTTTTAGGAGAAATCCTATTTTATATTTATTTTTAATCATAATAACATTTTGAACATGCTAAAAGTGGAACCATGCTTGCATTGTTAACATTTACGTGTTCACTTAGGTAAAATGATGTAAATAATTTATAAGTTTTTATTATGAGAACTTCAAGCTTTACAATGGTGGTTTAGCTAGAAATAATATCAGTGCGTCAATAAATATATTTTTATTGTATTTTTGAGAATTTCCAAAGTACATGTAAACGTCGATCAAACTGTTGATAGCTATACATAATATCAACTTTATTTACAAATACAAGCTTCGGGCGTTCGCTTATATTCAATTTCATTTTTACCATTTATACTAGGACAATTAAAAATGTAAAACACTTAAATAAGCGCGATAGTTATATAAATCAATTGTGTCAATGATTATTATGAACTCTCTGTAATCAAAACTTTTCCAAAGTATTTACATCGCAAGTAATGTTCTCGAGGTTGTGTAAGCTAATTTTCAACTTGACTTCATTTGGCAATTGGTCTTAACATGTGTTAAAATCTTATAGTTACGATTTATTTTTATAGCTATATTTGGCAAAATTTATACTTGGGTTTTGATTTTTGATGCTTATATATAAAAATTTGATGACTATTTCTTTAACATGCGTGTTTTTTGTAAAAATAATAGTCTTAGAATTTACCCGTAGCACTACGTTAAACGTTAAGTTCTAATTCACAAATGATTCATCACAAACACCATATGTCTTTAACATTAAAGACTTAGATAAAATAAAATAATAATAATAAAATAAAATAGTAGTCAGGTAAGTGTATATGAAGATTCCATTTTTATATTAATATAAATTATGTTTTTGACAAAGTCGAACGCTTGTTTAAAATAGTAAATTGGTTATTGGTTAAATTAGTTTTCACACAATCCCAATAAAATACAAAATGTGATATTAATAACTTTCTTAAATTTATTAAATATTATTGTCAGGCGTAAAACTATTATATCGGACTTTTCAATTGTTTGCGTTTACTATTTGGGAACCATAGGATGGACCGAGGCTAAACTAAGTAGTTAAAGCATTTAATTTGATAATATGGTTTACCAACCCTACAATAAGAAACTCGAAAATTTACAATTATGAAACAAGATATTATGTTCGTCTATTCTAAATGTCATCGGCATAATTGGGTAAAACTTAACCCGTAAATGTAAGACAATAGTTCTCATGGTTTTGGGTATAATTAAGGCCACAATAAGTACTAAATAAATATATGTTTAGAGCTGCCCATCTCAAAATCTAGAGTGATGTTTTTATAGTATGGAAAAAATTTGTCATAATATTTCAGTAGTAAAACATCCATCATTTTGTAATTTCAATGGCAATTCTAAGTCAATGTATATTTGCACACAAAATTACTTACGTTCTCCAAGCATTCAACTCAAACATGAAAAGTATTTTGAAAGTATTCAATATAGAAATTTCACTATAATAATTTCGATTTGATGCGGAGCTTGACATTCCAGGATTATCGCAAATCTTGATTGACATTTTTTGACAAAAATTTACTGTCTATCAAAAGCATGTAATTGGCATACAGGTAAACAATATAATATAAGTCGACGATTCAGTATGCTTTCAAGACTTATAGGAATATATTTTTACATAATAATATTAGCAGTTGACAAGTAGACGCTATTGTACAAAGCTGCTCAGCTAAATTTAAAACAATTCATTTTTCAAATAAGAAATAATTTCATTGTATTGCTTTCTCAATGCAATTTATGGTATATACAGAATTTCTTACTTGATTTATTAAATATTATTACTGAATCCTTTTTTTAGCATGGAAAATTTTGTAGTTCGTACAAATTTTCTCCCTCAAACTACGACAATATTTTAGCAACGGTTAAGTTTATCTGTACTAAAGACTAAAATAAGTAGCTAGCTCAACATTTTATGTACATTAATACTACAACTATGGTTAAATATTCGAAATAAACCCATATTCAAATATACGTAACAATATTCATTTTTCTTTCCCCTCAGGTCCAAAATACACACGTTTTTCTACTTGACGTAACTCCAGTTTTACCGTAAATTATTTAATTAATTTATCTGTCGAATATATCCTAGATTGACTGATTGGCGTTAGCTTATTAAAATTGTATGCTTGTTGAGCCATACATTCTTGCAACTTCTCATATCTTTACATTTATGTATAAATATGGATGGATGACTTGGGCCGCATCGGCTTAAACACATATCAATCGACTTATACGCTTTGAAGTTAATGCAAGTCGTTTTCCGTCGTTGCAAATTAGTGTACTTAGAGTTTACTAGACAAATTTCTGTCTGTTTCTAAGTGGATATGTTTTATTCCAAAGATATTTCTTAGTAATCCACTTTTTAACACAAAACTAATTCAAAATTATTTGCTACCCGAAAGATTTGTTTAATATAATCTCGTTTACAATATGGAACTCGAAAAAGGATTCTTAGGAGTTTGCAATTTTGTTGTCAAAAATGTGGACTTCTACGGTACAATATCATTTGTCTGGGACAAAAATGAAAATAAGCTTGCCATGAAGTCACACAAGCAACGAAAAGTTCGCAGAATGTTTTTGCATTTAATTGGCATCTTCACTTTTCTCCAAGGAATTCAAATAGCATACTTCTGGAATCAGGGAGATAGCCTAGTAAACTCCTACTCTATGCTGATGGTAAGCAGTTGGTTTTTCGCGGTACCTGCATGTTACGTGGATGTTATTGAGACAAAAAGGGTGATCACGCTGTTCAACGCATTGCTCGACTTTGAGAAGCATTATAAAAAAGGTAGTGTTAATTTTTAAATCGAAAATTTTATTATTATTTTACATACAAACTCATATGTTTTATTTAATTATTATAGTGCTTCAGACCAAAAAGGCAAAAGCCAGTAGTACGTACGGCATCTATACAAAGTTTCTTTGCAAGGCAATGGCTATCACTGTACACGTAATGTGGTTCTTCATGATAAATGTCATAATTAATCCTTGTTTCCCTGCCTATCCGGGATACTGGCTCTCACCACAATGTCGCGAAATGCTTGGGTTCCTACCTAAAAATAGCTGGACCAACGTTACTGAACTTGTTTCACGGTTTGCCATTGCAATTCCAACATTTATCATATGGCTAAATATTATTGCGCCTACTCTAATTCTCGCATGTCTGGCAACAATCAAAGGATTCTGTATTTCGTCATACATACAATCATATTCCGGGTATAGTTAGCTGACAAAAAAACAGAAATTTTTAAAATCGATTTTTTGTGACGATAGATTTTTTATTCTTGTTTTTAGAGAGCTCCAGACCCTAAAGCAGCCAACAAATGAGAAATATAAGATGGCAAAGATGCAAATGGAGTTAAGGATCATGTTGGTCTACTTTCGCGAAACCTTTTCTAAGAGAACTCTGTCGGGATTGGCATTTGGTGGGGTAATTGGTCAAAGTGTTTTGTTCTTAATCCCAATCGAAATGTTTCGATCAGGAAAGTTTTATGAGCAGCCATTTATAACGATTGCATGTTTATGGGCAGCTATTGCATATGGTGTGATATATCTAGCACTGTTTGGCAGTATTGGTAGGGTTTACAGTGCGTCTGAATATGGGACTGTCAAAATTCGAGGAAATATAAGGTTGCTGCGAGATATGTGGTTTCGACGATTTTTCCGAAGTTGTCCCCTACTTCGCGTGTTCTTTGGTCCGTTTTATATAGAACCAAAAACACCAATTAACTTTGAAAATGTGGTTCTTAATCAAACAGTTACCTTGTTATTGTTGAAAAAATAAGAATATAATTAAATAGTAAACGTAGTAGCTTCCCTTACTCGATAAAGACTTAGTATACTTAAGGCCAATAAAGTTTTTTTTAAACATTAACATTAGCTAGAGATATATTATTATATTGTCAAAATAATCATAATTTTATGTAAATATGCCAAATAGTCAAGCAAAAATTTAATTTTAACGTATGAGCTTTCCCCTGAAGATAATTAAAATATTATTGAAAGTTTAGCTTGGTCACTTTACTTAAGTTTCAAAGCTATCAAGTAATTCTGGTGTTTGGACATGATGACAAACTAAGATTTCGGTAAACACAGTAAGAGAAGTCCACATACATACAAATATGTGTTTTCATTTAATGCGCACTTCTCAAAATGTTGATATTAAACTGACAGCTGCGATTCCTATCATTCTGACATTTGACTACGAAAACTTGGTCAGTGGATTTTTTACTTTAAAATTATGTGACAACTCTTTCTTTATTCTTTTCGAATATCATGCAAAAATTTGATATGTCAAATTGTTTGACTTGTTCATACTTAACTACTCAACTTACGCTTGTATTAACACAGACGATAAATTTTTATGGTCAGAGCAAAAACATCTTCAAATAATGTTTAGTAACTTTTTTCAAACGTTTAATTAAACGCAGTTAAGAAATTGCGTGTTAAGCTAACAGCGGCGGTGCTCATAATTCTGACCATTTATCACTCACAGAACTATTATAATTATTTGACAATTTACATACGTCCGAAAGACAAACCTTAAGGTTTTAATTTATCGAAATAAATTTGCTAGTAGTTGAATTGTATAAGTTGATGTAATAACTTGGTTTTATAAGTTGTTATTTTGGGAGGCACGAACGTATGAAATGATATCTGATTCGACCAATATGTTAATACTTACTAAAAGTGATTAGATTTATACAGTTTGTATAATGATTTTTTACATACAATTAAATCCATATTTAAAGCATAATACATGACAATTTGATTATCATTTATGAGCTTTTGTTCTTAATAAATTATTTAACTTGGGACTGGGTATAAGTTAATTTTTTTTTTTACTTTTGCGTGTCGAATTATACTCAGTGATATGGCGTATTGTAAAATATGAAGCACTTTTTCATTGAAAAAATTTCCAAGCTTTATTCTGCACTCATTTTGCAGTTCTAAAGCAATCGATGTAAAATTTTAAATTGCATTTTAATTAAATGCGTAGAGATAAACAGGAAAAATGCATGTCATCCTTTTGGACCATACTCAAACCGCATTCTTAGTCGTACGAACAACGTTCTTAAACCTATTAAAATGCCAAATACATTGGTGTCTAAGCCTAACTCCCTTTAATGGCAGCTCATTACAAATTTTTGCAAAGCTTAAAATCTGAACGGCTTCTACTAAAAATATTAAAACGGGAACAAATATTAACGCAAGAAAAAGAAGAAAAACCACACGAACATTACTATCATACAAGCTAACACTTTTCACGGGAACCTCATACCTTGCCGCCTCCGAAGTATCATTCCACGCGTTCCAAAACTCAGACCACTTAATCCACAAATTTTCTAATCCCGACTCCGATAGTTTCAAAAGCCTTCCCGTAAAGCTTTTTCTCAAATTCGCAGGTAAGTTATAATAGACTTTTGTTTTGTATGCAGGCAGTAGTGGTTCATTGCTAATGCTTACTTTATCGTAGCTAAAAGCGGAGCCAAGTTTGATTTTTAAATGCCTTTTCAACTTTGACGCAATCAAGTGAACGTAATTATAACTTCCAAGAAAGGCTTCCTTGTCGCATTTTGAAAGTTTAGCTAGGATACTGTCAGGATTTCCTGAATCCATGAAATCTCCATTTGTAACTGGCAGTTTAACATTAAAAGTGATGAAGTCCACAACTCTTTTGTACTGCTTACGTAGAGTTTTGTGCATAGGTAAGCTCAATTTATCAATTTGCTTCCGCAATATTTTTTGAGTGGCCATCATTAAAAGTCCTCTCTCCATTCTAAGTATATTCATCATAGCCAAAGCTGAAGCACCGTCTCTCAATTTGGAATTCAGATAGTCATTGTAACCATCTCTTAACATATTGTTTACCTTTTGCTTCTCGGTGACGTTCAGCCCGTTTAATTCAGTGCCACTTACATCAGCCAGTATGTAATTTCGATATTCGTCAAAAGTGGCCAAAGTCTCAGAAGAAAATTGCGTATATACAGTGAAGTTCCGTTCAATGATTTGATCAAATGTTTCAAATTTAATTTGCGGAATTGTTGCTATCAATTTATCGATGTTAGCTCCACGATAACCATTGCTAACTACAATACCCACAACGATCCAACTAGCATATATTGGCATTAAAACATTCATATTACCAATACATTTGGGTAATCGTACTCCTTGTGGAACCGTAAAGCCTTGTTCTAATAGTATTACAATGCTAAACATAGCATACCAAATGGAATCCGATAAGCCTTTTATCTTAGAGCCCCATACAAATAATACACCAGCACAACATCCAGAACATATCAACATGATCCAAGTTGTCAAGTCAAATATTGAAAATAACCCTGTAAATGATGCAAACCATTTTAGTCCCAAACTACTAGCACAAGTGACATAACGGTTTCCTTGGGCATTGCGTCGAAAGCCATAGTAGACTTCTGAAGACAAAACTATTTGCATTCGTGGTGTGGGCAAATCATATATGTTTACAATGTGTACAGAGCGTTCACCATTGTATAGCGTGCTATTTGGGAATAGTAATAATAAAATTACATTATCAACGGAATACTCAACTTGCCAGTCGGTCAAGTACCTGATATTTGTATTTGACTCAATACATTGTTCTCGAAGCTGAATGTTGCATGGTTGTGTACCCATGATTGACCAGGAAATACTCTTTGTTTGAAAAGATTCTATTTCCTCTTTATTAAGAACTTCCTGAATGTTTTGTTGAAGGCCGAAGCTAAGTAAACAACCATTAGAATTTGATTCACAAATAACGCAATTATCGTTTGATATTCCCAGTACTACTTGTTTTAATCTTTTGCAACTGGCTTTGAAATGTTGCTTCACATTTTCTGGTTGCCAATCGTAAATATCTAGAACTGATTTGACCCTAAATTCATTAACTTGAGTGCTATCTCGGCGAACCTGGATTAACATTTTAGTAGCCTGATATTCAGTTAAATATTCTCCTTTCCCTTGATCAAAATCTAAAGAATAAAACAAGCTCATTGGGAATTCCACTTGGTCCATTTGTACCATTACGACATATTTTGGAAAGGTGGAACAAAAGTCTTGAATATCAGATAATTGAGTCGGTGAACTAATTCCAGGTCTCCAGTGTAAGCCTCGAAACAACATCATGATATCTCTAGGTATGAAGTATGAAGTTGCAATAATTTTGTAGTTGTGGATTTTCCAGGTGATCTTGCATTGTGGCGGAGTCAAGTATATAATAACATTGCAGCCACGACTATCAAAAGGGAATTTGACTTCGGATGAATCGTAGCTTTTAGGTAGAATGTTGGGCTGAACAAAGTAGTTGTGCTTATCATCGCATTGCAAACCATCCTTCAAACGACTCAAATCTCTTTTATATTCCATGAAGAAGCGAATAGTGGGTTGGTCCTAAGGATAAATAAATAACATACATTTAAGCTTTTGTTCTCTTAAAAATAAATTGAAAGAATCAATCATCCTGTTGAGTTTAAAAATCCCAACTTTTTCATTTAAGAAAACGTCACTTGGTCAACAAATCAAACTAATGTAAATGCTTTGACGATATAAATATTACACAGAAAGATTTCATATACAAATATTTACTAACCTTAAGAACCTCCGTTTCGTAATAGGTGTCACTGATACCTTTTGGATTTTTTTCCAGTTTTGAAGTCAATATTGTGAAGGTACACTGACTGAAATGGGAAAGACTTTCTGACAATAATAAGGTATCGTGTATGAAGTGGTTACTAGAAAATCCTAGTGAAAACATTGTAAAGCAAATAAAAATTAAAAGGATTTCCATATTTTTGATAGTAACAACTGTAAATTTCCTCTAAGGCATTTTATTTGATTACGTGTTATGGTCTCGAGAAAGTGATTAAAGCTATAAAATGTTTCTTACATTAGTAAAAGCTATTGGCCTAATTCCGCATCGGATGTCTTAGGTACTTACGCGGAAACTAATTCGATTAAAAGTAATACTCAATTAAGGATTTGTTCCTAGTTGACAACCTTATTTAATGTATTTAATATATTTAAAAGCATGTACTGATACGTTGTAGGAATAAAAGTTTCAAATAAAAGAATAAAAACAATTTTAGACTACGTTGTTTTCTCACAAATTTAAATCAAACATAGAACATATGAACTTCTCATATTAAGATTATATCTTTTATGTTCATACAACTAGCCTTTTTACTTCACTTTGATACATATATTCTGAAAAAACATTATAAGTCAGTACCAGACATTTCAATAAGCAAAATGTTATCAACAAAACGGTACAACCATATGAAAACTGTCTTGGACCAACAAGCAATGATTAGCCATTCATCGTCCAATTTTGCTTTAAATTAGATTGAAGGTGTGAACTTATTTCCGTAAGTATGCGTACTAAGCACGGCAGGTGAGTGCGGTTTGACCAGAACTCGTAAGATCTCTGAAGTTAAGCAACGCACTCTCGCCGAAGCA
>JAQFZG010002544.1:0-16199 GCA_034695465.1 Entomobrya nicoleti
CTTTGGGGCAACTCGGGATAACTTTGGGGCAACTCGGGATAACTTTGGGGCAACTCGGGATAACTTTGGGGCAACTCAGGATAACTTTGGGGCAACTCGGGATTACTTTGGGGCAACTTTGGGGCAACACGGGACATCTTTGGGGCAACTCGGGATTACTTTGGTGCAACTCGGGACAACTTTGGGGCAACTTTGGGGCAACTCGGGACAACTTTCGGGCAACTCGGGACAACTTTGAGGCAACTCGGGACAACTTTGGGGCAACTCGGGACAACTTTGGGGCAACTTTGGGGCATCTCCGGATAACTTTGGGGCAATTTTGGGGCACCTCGGGTGGTCATTGTCGGGTGTCGGGTAGAGGGGTTCTGGTACTTTGCCTACCAAACGTACGTGCGCATTTCAGTGTAGTTTATTTGCAACATATCACCTACAAGAGCAACACATGAGTAAACTGCATTGTCATCATCATCATAATATGTTGAAAGTGTGTGTATAGAAATGATGCTTGCACTCGTTCGTTCTTTCATGACTAATGCTTTATGAATAAATGACGTATTCTAAAATCCTTTAATATTATTAATTTTATTATTAATTACCCATATCCTAATAGTAATAAAAGTATATTCTACAAGTCCAACCAATTACATGATTTGTAAGTGGGAATAGGAATTTTCACAAAAATATATAAAATACCTCGGAATATAATATTTAATTTCGTTATTATTTATTTAATTAATTATTTTCATGTATAAAACGTTATGTAATTCGTGCAAAACTAGTTTATCACCAATTAACAAATCTGTCCTAAATCTATATTAATTAATTATTAATTCATCTTCATTCTTTTAAAAGTTTCGCTTGTTCAAACATTTTCCATGTATTATCACAGTCGTCAGCCTTATATTCCACCTTTTCCCTTCCCGTCATCATCCTCCCTTCCTGTTTTTACAGTTCTCCTTCTTATGACGTCTGTAGGTCACCGTATTTGCTAGCACCCTGCCACAAAACTCACAAGTCTTCTTGGGATCTGGTTCATGGTACTTCATATTATGAGCATATAAAGTCTGCCGGTTGTTGAATATCCTGTTACATGGAACACATCGATGATCCGTTTTCGTTGTAGCTCCATTTTGATATCTTTTTCCAGAATTGGATTTCTTCAGTACATTTCCCTTATTGAAATTATTACTAATGGAACCGCACTCCATTTTATTGGATACCACTTTCTTTCGAACTTCCTTCTTTAATCCTCTAGTATTCTTGTTTTGACTACAATTTTCCTTTTTATGGCGTCTGTAGGTTATCAAATTTGCTAAGACTTGACCGCAAAACTCACAAGTTCTCCTAGGATCCGGTTTATGATACTTGTGATTGTGAGCATATAAAGTCTGCCGATTGTTGAACGGTCTGTTGCATGGAAAGCATTTATATTCCCTTTCCCCTTGAACTCCAATGTGCTCGGATGACGATGAAGACGGCGGCGGCGATGTCACTGCTGACAAGTTATTAACTTGTATTTCCACGTGTTCCGTTCGGTTCCCATCGTCTGGTAAAATAAATTGCATATCTTGATCATCCGGCTCAGGTTTAACTAGAAAGACATCAGTAAACTCCATCTGATCAGCTGCTCCTCCAGCTGAATTTTGATCATGGACGGTAAATGGGCAACCAAATTCTCCGTAATTGTCTGTTAACAAAGTAAAAATAATTAATTACGGCCTTTTTAAGATAATCCAAGAAAAAATATATCTGAATTAATTTATAAGTGTTGAGTTGATAACTTACGAGCTTGAGCAAACTTTCTACACTTATCAATCGCCATGTGATCTTCATCTTGAGGAATGTGTTGCTTATCAACACTGTCATCTGATAATCCCTTCAGTTTATCCACAATTTCCTGTTGAACATTTCGAAATCTTCTGGTGGCATCCACAATTTCTGAGTAAATTAGTTGAGCTTGGCCAACTGCTTTGGTACACTGCTCACAAGTTCTTAGCCAGCTTGAAACTGATGACAATGACAAGTTATCCAAATAGTTAAGTTGTTGGTCCACCACCGGTCCGTTATTTTGCGGAATTTCTAGTAAAATCCTAACGAGAAATAGAGCACCAGGAAGATGACTGCTTTGGAGAGAAGATGACGATGATAACCACTGATGATGATGATTATTACAAATTGTATTACAAAATAAACAATGATTTAAATCGACAGAACTGTCAACTTCAACAGCAGAACCACCATCCGCACAATGAACTTTTGGCTTCACTTCCATTTTTTTACAGGTATTTTTCTAGTTTATTATTATATTAAATTTTAATTAGTGAGTTAATTAAATGAGCAAAAAAAAATATTTCAACTTCCTAGCTATTGGTAATATAATATTTTTCCCGATCAGCTGCTCTACATTGTTATGCATGCAAGTAAAAAAAGCACACGAGATAGAAATTTATGTGATGATGATGTTGGATGTTGATGTTGATATGATTTAGAATGCACGTTTGTGTTTTTTTCATACAATGCAATTTTTAATGGCCATATTGGTGGTTAATTATGCATTCATAACTATTTCACGTTAATTTTAGGTTTTAATAAAAATTGTATGGCTAATTTAGCTTCGCATATTTTCCTTTCATTTTGAGCACATTAGCACGAAATAAAAAATCCATTTTATTGTTTGGATGTGACATGCAATGCAATGTAATGTAATCATTCCTATACGCCACCATTCCATCTGCAGTGGTAGGTATTTGTTACCAGAAACCCTTTTACCCTACAAAGCTGGATTAGTGAAAAGTCAAAATAGAATTTGATTAGTCATGGGTTAAAAAATGAATTGGGAAAGAGCTCTGTACATTTTTGGTTGCATTCTTGAATAGCATGTTCAACAGCTTACTACCTTCTCCCTATTTAAATATTTGTTAAACATAACTGTATTTCCTTTTTGAAAATTATTTAGCTATAAATATTAATATCAATTAATTATAATGGACACTATATTATTACCCTTTTTAATTAGTCTAACTTTATTTATCCTTTTCATTTTAATATCTTGTTGTGAAGCTTGTAAGCACAAGCATAAACAGAACAACGTGAAATCCTCATCATCATTGGTAAGTAAAATATTAACTACAAAAGTTTAATTTTTAAATTTAAATTACTTAAAAAACAAATATGTATTTTACTCGTATTTAATTTACATTTTTTTATTACAGGCTAACACTCAAAACACTGAAACCGACTCGACTAGAACAACAACTGCTTCCAGTGAGGTGACCGAAAGTACATCAAGTGTTTAATATAAAAATAAATCTTTTGTAAGACTATTTATTACACAATTAAACTATGCTGACATATATGAATATGTACATATTTCATACATTTCTTAAATTGTACAAACTTTCATTTTATAAAACAGTATAATATTCTCAAATTATAAACCCCATCGATCAGAAACTATTTTCATCACAAATATGTGTGTACAAGCCACAAGAGAGCTATTAATTCTTTCAGTTTAAATTTAAGCTTATAATTTTAAAACGGACTTGTTTCAAGTTAGGAATGGTTTAGTAAAAACTTTAATAGTCTCATACGACAAGTTATTCACCTTAACTTGCCTCAAAAATGGGAGAACCTTCCACACATTCGATTTCTCTAAATTACCATCCTTATTTTTACAAAGAAACTTGTCAACCTCAACTAATTCAATCTTTTCCTTCTTATCCTCCACCTTTTCCTCCTTCCACCCATACAAAGCTGCTAATAACAAATCAACTTTAACAGGCTTATCCTCCTTCCCAAACTCCTTCTCAATTTCCAAGTACTCCAGCATCGGAAACCATGTCAAAATACTAAAACTAATCTTATCACTACCCTGCATCTTCATCCTCAACTTTTTCAGCTTACAATGCCCCTTATCAATATTATCATCTTCCATAAGTCTCTTGATAACCTCTTCATCCCTCATCCTAAATTTCTCCCCAAAATCCACATCTAAAATCTCCAACTTTGAAAAATTATTAACCATCTTTAAAAACATATCAAAATTCTCATTACCACTTAAACTCAAGCTCAACTCTTTCAAATTATCTGCTCTACAACTACACAGATCTACTAACCAGTGAACATTTTGGATAACCAACTTCTTTAAAGATGGCCAATAAAACTCGGAATACAAACTCTCCCATTTTTCTACATTAAACTCTTGAAGTTTCCCCGAAAAACTTGTAATCAAATTATTATGAACTCCCGTAAAATATTTTGTAGTACCCGGAAAAACTAGTGTAGTTAATTTAGGACAAGCATCCTGTAATAATTTATTATAACTACAAGGAAACTCATAACCATCATCCCTAATACTGCAAGTTATCTTTAAATGTTGTAAATTTGGCATTAGTTTTACAATTTCTAAAAACCTACGTTTTGTACAATTCATTCTTAGGGTCAAATACCAGATTTCTTTACCCCAGCATTTTAGAAATTCAATAATTTGGTCGTCCCATCGACGAAATCGATCTAAGGTCAAACCGGTGTTGTCATGGATCATGACATATCTTGAAATAAATGGGTTTCTGGTTTGAGGATGACTTAAAACTTGATAACGAATAATTGCGCGACCTTTTGATACGTTGAGGAGGGTATCCTGCATAAGTATTTCCAGAGGAGAGCAATTATAGCAGTAAGGTATTAGATCGTATTCAATGGGAGCAAATGACTTGGTCCATGAGAGCTTCTTCGATTGGTAATAGTGGTCAACTAATTTGTTAACTGGTTTGGAGGTAAGACGAAGGGCAAGAATTTGGTTGTGGGGGAGGTAGCCAGTTCGGAGTAAGATGGGTAATATCTGTGGATATATATAAAAAAATATGGTAATTAATTTGTTAGTTTATTTTAAATATGAGACTTTTTTTTATTTTAAATGGGGTTTAAACCTTTCTCATTTGGATTAATGTTCTTTGGCTGGAACTGCAACTGGACCGGAACTGCTGACAAGTGTTAAAACTGGTTTGGATGTCGGTGGCGTCATCAAAATGCTCGAAAACTAGTTCCCAAATCTGCATAATATAAAATCACAATTAATATAACATACTCTTAATTATATATAGTAGTTTATACATTAATACGGATAATTACCAATCATTTATAACTGTTAATTGTCTACCTCATTAGGAAGTCCAAAGATGTGATGTGGATTTTCTCCATCCACGATACTCTTCAGCCCAGTCTGAAACTTCACAAGTTCTTTGCCCTTTTTTAACCTTTGTTTTTCACTGAATTTGTTTTTTAAAGCCAATCGATTATTTTCAAGGGTTGGTTTTAATTTGGTAATTTCCTCTGACATATCAGGAGACTCGATGGATGGACTTTCATTGTCGCGATGCCTTCTTCTGATGTATTGGAAGGACATTTTGGCAACACTTTATGTTATTCCGAGCTTAACTACTATAATGGGATTAAAAACAGAATATAACTGAATATTTTAAATATAACTTTAAGGTTAAATTTTAGATAAAATAAAATATTTCACAATTTGTTAGACAAGCTATCATCATATCAAGCTACTTTTCTTCCCAAACCCAAAACAAGCCCAGCTGCCGTGTATCTGACACATGTATTTCCAGAAGAGGAAAATAATGTGCAGCCGGTCTATACATATTACACATGTAGCTGTGTTGTGGTAAACCAGATTAATGCATTGATGTTACTTCACTTGATTTTCCTTATTCAAAAGAATGAAATAAAACTAATGCAAAATAAATACAGGATATTACAATCAGTATCTAAACACTGTTAAAAAATAACTATGGAATAAAAAGTTTTTTTTAATCTGATTAATTTAACAACCAAATTTAATATTTATAACCGATTCAATTGTATTTTTTCTGTTTTTTTGGCACATGTATTTTTCCCTGCAGAACTACATAATGTATTTTAAGGCTATGATTTTTTTTGCTCAATTTGTTTATAAAATACTTGTCATAGTTGCAATCGTTTTGCTTCATGTTTAGTGCAACGTACACATCTTCATTTATTCATAACGATACCAAAATGTATTCATAAAATATTCTCATATTAAGGATTAAATTTTGTTCTAGGATGATCACATAAACGTTCCATACGAAAACATATTTGCAATTCACGCTCGTTACTTGATTGAAAGAAAAAAAAAGTTTTACATTTTTTCATTCGTAAAATGTCATCAGTTTTCTAGCATCATATATCATTTGATCTTTCCACGTGTAAATAATTTGTGGCCCAAGTATTCCTGGAAAATATTCATCATTGCACTATGAGTCCCAATGAAAAACATGATAAAATATTTCTAAATAAAACATTGGTAAAAAAAACTTTCTGCTTTTGGATGCGGTTATGGGCTATATTCCTATGCACTTTACTTTGTAAAGTAACATTGACTCTTTCTTATTATTTTCTTCCCTCTTACAGAAACTTTGCGTGTGCAGAAATCCAATGCAGTATGCAATTGTGAACTTCACAAAAAACCACTTTGGTTACACAGTAAGGGGGCATACATACTGCATGTATTCATATAGGCATTTATCAAGTTCTTAAAACTTGCTTTTCTAAATGCTGCATTCCAATGTAAAAATGGGAAAGATTGCGTTTTGAGTTAACCATATTATTGTACGGGATATGTGAACAGTCTTTCATATGAATTTTGGTATAAAAAATATCTCGCATATAAAATGCAGAATTTTGTTTAGCCACTGTGAACAAGTGCATTGTGAAGCAAGCACAAAACTTCGTCTGACATTTGGTGATACATAAACATAGACAGATCAAAACAAGCAACAGCTGAATTTCTTTGTGTGTTTTTGTTTATTTATAAAAAGTTTATTTTAAAATATATAACAATTATGTGGCTTTACTTTGTTTTGGCTGGTTTATCACTCTTTATAGTTTTGGTATGCTTTAAAATATGTTTAGAATTCACAAAACCCTCAGTAAGTATTTTATCAGATATTTAGTTAACTCCCCAAATAAAACATGCGTATAATTTCTTTCTTTTTGGCAAAGTTAAATTTAAGTATATTTTATTCGGTTTTTTAGTCGAATCCCATATTAGCCAACAGCACTGGAATCGGTACTAGAAGTAATGCGGATAATTTATATTTGGCATCACCAACACCCTATTTTGCCACTACAGATCACCATACAATACACATGACAAGTGACAGCGGTACTGCTAACACCAATGATTGTGGTGCAAATACTGGAGGAGGTTTTGATAGTGGGGGCGGTGGTGGTGGGGGCTGTGACTCTGGAGGAGGCGGAGGCGGGGGTGGTGGATGTGATTCAGGAATATAGAGTAATAAATTGTGATCATATGTGACAGGTTACTTATAAATTCCTAAGCCAAATTAAATATAAATAAATTGTACAGTTCGACAAGTTTAAAATATAAAAGAATTTTAATAGCAATGTGTTAATCAAAACATCAAACAAAACTCAACTTGAACGTAAATAAGGTATTTCGTTTTCAGTACAAAATTATTCTGTGACGTGTGGTAAAAAAATTCAAACGTGATTGTAAATATTTTTTTAATAAATTCTCATTATTTATCTAAGCTGATATTACCTACTGTAAAAAAACTGAGATGAACTTTGTAACGAAACAAATAAACTTGGACTTTTAATACTCATTTACTTTAATATATGAAAATTAACTTGGAATACTTTTTCGTTTTGAATTAATTGTTTGAAATTCGGAAAATATAGTCAAAATATTTTTTTTTATCTGAAACAAAAATTGTCAAAAAAAACTTTTCCTGTCGGATTTTTACTGTCAGAACAAATGTAGAAGTAAACTGGAATTTCAGAAAATATTTAGGGCGAAGTCACGTTCACGTTCTGCCTTTCGCATTTGATAAGTCTTATAATTTTTCGACTTATGATTGGTCAGGCGTTATGACAATGGATTCGGATAAAACCCTAAAGATTTCATGATTTTATGAATTCGGGCATATTAGTATGTAGTTAGTATCGTCATAAATAGATTGCGTATCATTATGGCGTTTGCTTTTTGAAGTTTTCTTCATAACACAATCACAGAGGAACTAACCAATAAGCATTTGGCACGTAAAATATGGTAAAAACCAAACCCGTGATAAAATTTAGTAAACTTTTAGCTCTACTTTATAAATTTTGATAACAGAGCAATTACCCCCACAAATTGAACAATATTCTATAAGACTGCAATTGTATAGTAATAGTATATTTTTATGTTTTTGAGAAACATTTTCGAATGGAGCTTATGCATGTGTTTGAAGATGCGTTATCGGAGTAAATGCATATTTTACAAACCGAACGTTTTGCGTTTTAAGTCTTCTAAAAAAATATTTATGTACGTTCCCTTGTAGATACTTAAATCGTACAGAATTACAACACACATTTTCAGCACAAAACTATCGGTACTATTGTCTTATTTAAAACTAAACAATTTAATTAGAATTCATTACCACGACCTAGTGCTTAACTATTCCAAAAGGTTTAACAAATTTTTTATCGGTATCATCCCCCAAGTTTCTTACTTTGATTTGTTTCAGAAACGGAAATACCTTCCACACATTCGATTTCTCTAAATTTATTTCTTTATAGTCAAGCAGGAACTCTCGAATTTCTATCAATTCTACTATATTTGTTTTGACATTCCTATTCCTATATAACACATTAAAATCATCAAGATCAATTTCACCCTCATCATCAAAGTCAATAAAAATTGTATCCTCTTCAAAAAACACTTTGTCAATTTCCAGGTACTCGAGCATAGGAAACCAAGCCAAAAAATCAAGACTGATATGGTCAGTTATCGGTATCCTAATGCTCAACTTCTTCACATTACAGAAACCACTATCCATATTATTATCTTCCATCAGCTTCTTGATAACCTCCTTCTCACCCATTTCAAAACTTGTACCAAACAACACCTGCAAACTTTTCAAACTTGGAAATGTTTTAACAATGCTTAAAAATAAGTCGAAGTTTTGTGTATCCCAAAATCCCAAACTCAATACATTTACATTAATTGCCCTGCATCTTGCTAGATCCCCCAAATCATCAAAATGGCTTACAACTAATTTCCTTAAATTGGACCAATCAAAGTTAAAATGCAACTCTCCCCAAATATTCACATGGATTTCTTGAAGCTGGTCAGAAAACCCTGAAATCAGGTGATCATGAACTGTGGAAATATACTGTGTATCGTACGGTAGCACTAAACAAGTTAATTGCGGACAAGTTTCTTTCAATAGTTTACTACAATCAGTGTGATAGCCACAGCCATACTCTCCAATACAACCGCTTAACTCCAAATGCTTTAAGTTAGGTAGTTGTTTTAAAATGTCTATAAATATGGCTTTCGAACATTTCAGTGCTAAGTTCAAATACCAAATTTGTTCACCCCAAATTTTAAGGAAACCAATCACTTGATCATGCCATAAAGGATATGTTTCCGATGTCAAACGAGTGGTATCGTGGATCTTGACATATCTTGAAATGAACGGGTTTCTGGTTTGAGGATGGCTTAAAATCTGTTTTCGGATGATTGCATGTCCTTTAGAAATATTTCGATCGGTGTCCTGTATTTCCAATACAGGGCGGTTATAGAAGTGTGGTATTAGATCGTATTCAATGGGAGCAGATGAGTCGTGCCATGAAAGCTTCTTCGATTGAAAGAACTGGTCAACCAATTTGGTAATTGCTTTGGAAGTGAGGCGAAGATTCAGGATTTGGTTGTGGGTTAGGTAGCCAGTTCCAAACAAGATTGGTAACATCTGTAAAAATCCAAATAATTTAATCGACTAGTTCACCTATTTTAATGGGGCAGTAATAAATTTAAATGTTATCTTAACCTTTCTTATTTGAAGTAATGTTCTTTGAGTGGAACTGCAACTAGATCGAAATTGCTGACAAGTGTCATAACAGTTTTGGATGTCGGTGGTGTCATCAAATTGCTCAAAAACTACCTCCCAAATCTATATGAAACAAAACGTATTTAAGATTTACCATGTTAGAAAATGTACTGCAATTTATAGTGTAACTAATTTGGTTTCACGTATATAATGTTAAATATTTTACCTCGTTTGGAAGCCCAAAAATATGCGCAGGATTTTTCCCTTCAACGATACTTGCTTGCCTAGTTTGAAAACTCTTTTTGGCTTTTATCTTTTCCAATTTATTTTGTTTGACGACTTGGCTTTTTAATATTAGTCGATTATTCACAAGAATCGCTTTGAATTTATTAATTGCATCCACAATATCCGAAGAATTTTCGATTGAACTTTTGGCGTTATTATCCATATTTGTATTTGGTATATGGCGATATTGAACAAATGGTTTATGTGGATTTAATGTGATAACTTATTTTTCAAAATTAATTATTAAGTTAATTTTTGTATTAAAAAGATTTGTTTACATTCTTTAATCAAGTTTTTCACACAAGCCCAGCATTTTTGCCTTTCAACAAAAATTAGCTCAGCTGCTGAATCTGATTCATGTACTTCTATTAGATCGAAGGCTGATCTGATAGTACGTGCTAAGCTTCCATATCATTATCGTACGTGTTGTCATTTGAGTTTGCTTGTCAGTTAAGCACAGTGACAACACCAGCAATATAGGTCTTGTGTGCAAAAATAACAAAAACCATGCCAAAAAATATTTAAATGGTAGAGGTTTCAATTGGCTGCTTTATGAATTTTGGCCATAGAGAAAATATTCTGTCAATTTAAACATGGGTTACGAATAAGGTTTTTTATAGTGAGTTTGTTATTAGAGCTTTTTCATATCATCAAGTTTTCTCGGTTTACATTGTGCATGTCACAACGGTTTTATTGTACTTATTGAATTGAATTTCATTGAATGGCCTACAACTTCACTCTTTGTCATGAGAATACTTGTCGCATTTACAAACATTTATGATAAACAATAAAATATGCATCACGAGAAAACATTTGCTTTAAAAGATTGATAAAAACGAAAAACGAGTTTTTTTAAAATCTGAAACAAAAGTTATGTGATTTTTCCTGTCTGATTTTTTCTAGTCTGAACAAATGTAGAAGTAAACTTGCATTTATGAAAATATTTAGGGCTAAATCCCGGTGTGGAAAAGGTTATTTATTTATATGGATTTTCTGTCTCAAAATTTCATGTTCTGCCTTTAACATTTCATAAAAATCTTTTAATTTTTCGACTTATTTTAATGGGACACAATCGATGTCACTTTTACTAAATTTCTCATGGCTGGGGACCATATGTTGACCAATTACTAACACCATGTTTTTTTTCAATGCAGCAAGAATATCGTGGCAGATGAGACAAATAAGTGACTTGTAAGACAAGCTAAAAAAAGTCTAATCTTAAAAGGACCCTTAAATCGTTCCATTTTTAAAATTAGTCGTGCGAAATGATAGGTCAGGCGTTATAACAGTGGACTCAGATAAAACCTTAAAGATTTCAAAAAAATCCGAACTCCGGCATATCATGAATATGATATGTGAAGCAAAACACATCTTGTAAAAGTTAAACATATACACAATCATTTCATCATTAAACCAACAAATTTCACACATTATTTTTCTCTTCAAATAAATTACAATGGATAAGGTTTCATGCTCGACTCATTGAATGGTTTTTAATTCATTTCTTCTCTGCAGCCTCCATAGCCATGTATTAAGTCAATCCATTTATTATTCAATCAAATCAATTATTGTACACCATATTTATATTCAACTATTTATTGATATATTTACATTACATTAAAGTAAACTCAATTGTTTTATAGTACATATTTATTTGGTATATTCATATTCGATGGTGTTTCTTGGTATGCTTGTTTACATTCGACTATTTCATGGTACACAACTTTAGTAATATATGTCGATCATCTATAGTTCTTTCGATTAAACTACAAAATATATTTGGCTTAAACAATAACCAATAAGCGTTTGACAAGTAAAAACAATATTCTATGAAACTGTGAATGTGTTGTTAATATTCTTAGCATTTTTATATTTCTGTGACACATTTTCGAATGGAGCTTGTAAATATGTGAATGATAACGCGTTATAAAAGTAAAAACATTCTTTAAAAAGCGAAAGTTTGCGTTTTAACTCTTCTGCAAAATTATTTAGTACAATAGTTAATGTATATTCCCTTGCGGATATTTAAATTTTACAAAATTACATCATACATTTTCATAACAAATGTATCGGTACTATTATCATATTATCAAACTTAGCAATTTGATTGGAATGCATTACCAAAACTAACTGGTCAACTAATTAAAAATGGTTTTACAAAAAGTTTAAAGGTACCATCTGCCAAGTTTCTTATTTTAATTTGTTTTAGAAACGGAAGCACTTTCCACACATTTGATTTCTCAAAATTTATTTCTTTATAGTCAAGCAGGAACTGTCGAATTTCTATCAATTCCACAATTTTCGCCCTGACATATCTATTCACATGTAACCCAGTTGAATGGTCAATAATAATTGCATACTCTTTATCAATTTCCAGATACTCCAGCTTAGGAAACCAAGCCAAAAAATCCAGACTTATATGATCACTCATCGGTATCCTAAAACTCACCTTCTTCACACTACAAAAACCCTGGTCCATAGTATTACCCTCCATCAGCTTCTTGATAATCTTTTTCTCGCCCATTTTAAAATTTGGACCAAAACACACCCGTAAACATTTTAAACTTGGAAATGCTTTAACAATACTTAAAAATAAGTTCAAGTTTTGTCTAGCCCAAAACCCCAATTTTAATACATTTACATTAATTGCCCCGCATTTTACTAGATTGCCTAAATCATTAACTTGACTTACAACTAATGTCCTTAAATTATCCCAATTATACTCAGAATGCAACTCTCTCCCAGTCTTCACGTGTATCTCTTTAAGCTGATTAGAAAACTCTGAAATCAGGTTATCATGAACGGTCGTAATGTACTTTGTAATGTCTGGTAGCACTACACAAATTAATTTGGGACAAGCTTCTTTCAATAATTTACTACAATCACTATAATAATCACAACCATACTTTCCAATACAACCACTCAACTTTAAATGCTTTAAGTTAGGTAGTTGTTTTAAAATCTCTAGAAATGTCGCTTTCGAACATTTAAGCTCCAAGTTCAAATACCAAATTTGTCTACCCCAACATTTAAGAAAATGGATCACTTGATCATGCCATAAAGGATATTGTCCCGATGTCAAATGAGTGGTATCGTGGATCTTGACATATCTTGAGATGAAAGGATTTCTGTTTTGAGAATGGCTTAACATCTGCTTTCGAATGATTACATGTCCTTTGGAAATATTGTGATCCGTGTTCTGTAGTCCCACTACAGGGCAGTTATAGAAGTGTGGTATTAGATCGTATTCAATGAGAGCAGATGATTTGTGCCATGAAAGCTTTTTTGATTGAAAGAACTGGTCAACTAATTTGTTCATTGGTTTGGAAGTGAGGCGAAGATTCAGGATTTGGTTGTGAGTTAGGTTACCCGTTCCAAGCACAAAAGGCAATATCTGGGAAAAAAAGCAAATGGTTTAATTGATTTGTTCAATTGTTTATTTTAATGTGGCATTAATACGTTTGAATGTAAAATTAACCTTTCTTATTTGAAGTAATTTCTTTTGGGTGGAACTGCAACTAGATCGGAATTGCTGACAAGTGTCATAACAGTGTTGGATGTCGGTTGGGTCATCAAGCTGCTCAAAAATTAGTTCCCAAATCTGTATAAATTCAAAATGTAATAAATGGATACACATATGTAAGAAACTGTACTGCGGACTGCATGTTACACTTGTGTTGAACATTTAGATATTGATTAATACTTACCTCGTTTGGAAGCCCAAAAATATGTTCAGGATTTTCCCCTTCAACGATACTTGCTCGCCCAGTTTGAAAACTCTTTTGGGCATTTAGCTTTTCCAATTTATTTTGTGTGACGACTTGGCTTCTTAATATGAGTCGATTATTCACAAGAATCGTTTTGAATTTATTAATTGAATCCATAATACCTGAGGAACTTTGTAGGGAACTTTCGTCGTTAGAATCCATATTTGTATTTGGTTTGTGGCGATATGCAACAGATGAATTATGTCGATTAAATGTGATAGCTTATTTTTATAATTTAATTGTAAAGTCAGAATTTGTAATAAAAAAAATCTATTCTATAATTAAGTTTTTTACACACACACACGGAATTTTTGCGTTTGATCCAAAACAAGCTCAGCTGCAGAACCTGGTTTATGTATTTCCATTGGATTGAAGCCAGTTTACACATGTATATCTGGTAGTATGTGTGAAGCTTCCATATCATTATATAACTTGTCATTTGACTTTGCTTGGTATTGTAGCACAGCAGCTACACCAGCAATATAGGACTGGTGTGTAGAAATAGCAAAAAGCATGCCAAAATGTATTTAAACGGTAGAGGTTTCAATTAGCTGCTTTATGAATTTTGGCCATAGAGAAGAGACAATTTTCTTTCAATTATAACATGTGTTACTAGTGTTGTTTTATAATGCGTTTGTTGATACTGCTTTTTTAGTATCACAATTTCTGTTTTTACCATTATGAAGTTTTTTCGGTTTACATTTTGAATGTTTATACTGTCACAACTGTTTTATTGTACTTATTGAATTGAATTTCATTGAATGACTCACAACGTGACTCTTTGTCATGAGAATACTTGTTGCATTTACAAACATTTATGATAAACAATAATCTATGCATGAAGACGAAACATTTGCATTAACAGATTGATAAAAAAGAAAAACAAGTTTTTTTTACGTTTTGGTTATTATGTAAGTCATTTTAGTTTTCCTGCATTTTCTTAGTGGATTTTGAACGAAATTCTATCAAAATGTTTTAATAATTATGCTAGCTTGCCAACTGTACAACTATGCAGAGGGCTACTCAAAAAATAAATCAATATTAATTATACTTTTCACCAAACAGCTGATTTAAAAGTTAAATCCAGTTAAATAAGAACTTTCCTTTTCTTCAGAATTTCATGGAATGACTCTCAATTTCACTTTTTGTCATAAACACATGTTACGATTACAAACATTTATCCTAAACAATAAAATATGCATGACAAAACAATATTTGTATTAAAAGGTTTATAAAAAGAAAATCATGACAAACTTTCTCCAAAATAAGGACTTTAGTTCGCAAACAAACACCGAATTCTTGACGTTTTTCTCAAAGGGTAATCCTGAAGCAGACTGGATTTTCTCATGCATTGTTCTGCTTTGTAATACAATAATACGATGCGGATTTGGATCTGAAAATTTCTGATCTTATAGTATACTCACATGTATATGTATATTGTCGTTAAGAATACATATTTATGAAAAAGCCAAAGCCTATCATGGCAATGTATGAGTCATCAGTTTACGAGAACGATGTTCAAAACTTATTTATTGTTTGAATGTGAAAAAATCTTTTCTTTGTTGTCCACAGATCTGTTGATGCTATTCAGTGTTTTATTTTGTGTGTGATTTATCTCATGCAAACTTCAGTTTGTAGAAAAACAAAGTCCCTTTGCATTTCATTGAAACAAAAATATAAAGCTTGCATTTGCACGTAAAATAAGCTAAAACCAAATCAGTGATAAAGTTTAGTAAACGCTATAACTTTTAGCTGCCTACCTTACGAATTTTGATAAGAGAGCAAATAACTTCATAAATTAAACAAAATTATATGCGACTTCGAATGTATATGCAGTTAGTACTATATGTATTGTCATTTTTACGTGCTTGTGAAACATTTCCAAATGGAGCTTAAGCGTAAAAATATGTAAATAAAATCAAATTTTAAACACCAAATGTTTTGCGTTTTAAGTCTTCTGCAAAAAAAATTATTACATTAGTTAATGTACATTCCCTTGTAGATATTTAAACTGTACTAAATTACAACACATAATTTCATAACTAAACTATCAGTGTTATTATCTTATTATCAAACCTAATTAAAATGCATTAGCATATACTAGTGCTCAACCACTCAAAATTCAAAATGGTTTTACAAAACGTTTAAAGGTGCCATCCGCCAAATTTCTTATTTTAATTTGTTTTAGAAACGGAAGCACCTTCTGTTCTGCCCATTTGCTTATTTTGACGTTGTTCATGAAATATTTTGTACTTTGGACTATGCAAAAGAAAGTTAATGC
>JAQFZG010002545.1:0-16192 GCA_034695465.1 Entomobrya nicoleti
GAAAAAGCCACATGTATCTAACATGTAATATTTCTGTGATAAGTAGTTGAATAGGTATATTGAATTAATATCTATATAATAGTCTAGAATATAGTAATGCAATATAGAAATTTTAAAAATCCCATACAGGATTTGTATTATATAAAGTTCTTTGTGGACTAAAAACTTATCATTCTAAAAGGTTTGTGACACAATAATGACATCATACTGAATTTATTAAATAATTGTTGATCTTTATACCTCAAGATAATAAAATATCGTTATTTTGTTAAAACAGACTTGTGAGTTCATATTCAATTAACTACATATTTGTCTATTTCATTTCATACAAATAACGGTCAGTAGTACTGGTTTGAGCCGCAGTAATAGTAAACACTTTTTTTACTCATCTAGAACACCACAATAAAGTCAGGTTAGCAAATGCCCACTGCTCTATGGAATATAATGGTGTCCTATTTATAAGCACAATTAGCACATTTAACACCCAACCGTATGATATTGATCTTCTGAACAAATCTACATTTAGAAATACATGTTGCATATTAGATGGGTATGTATACAGGATCAAATCAACCATTCTATTTAGAGATCAAGTGTGTCAAGATCTAAGATTTTCAATGCAAAAGTAAACTTCATTCGGTTTCCTCCAACCAGCACATACGATCGTAAGTATTTCTCAGTTAGAAGTTTTTATAGTTTTGGTATTTAATAGGATGGATGAAACGATTAATCAGTTTCCTATTTACGGAGACACAACCTTGTCCATGATATTTCCGGCTCTTGCCCTATCTCTTCTTCCTATCGAAAATGTTAACGGAGGAATTTTCTCTAGAATCACAATGACAGGAATGACAAGCAAATGGTATCTTCGACTTAGTCATTTCGAGGCAATTTTTGTTGGGCTTGTGGTGTTACAGGTAGATTTATACTTTTTTTGTGCTAAGTTATATTGTTGCTTTTAAAATCATAAATTGATACATTTATGAATTCGATATGTACATTTTTTTTGCATATTTTTTACAGATATTTGTGATGCGTTATTTCCTAATACTACCTCTGGATCTTTCTAAGCTAATTGACGATGGAACATTACTGGCTACATCAGTTTCTAGGAAAAAACGAAGGGTTGGTGTTGATTCTAAGGCCATGGAACAGTTACGACTATCGGAATCAATGTTTTCGGTATTTGTGAAAACTCTTTATAAAAAATATACATAATATAACTAGCAACAAAAATTGTGATGAAAAATGAAATGTAATTTAGATCCTTAGACGATTGGACGAGAATGATTGTTTTGTAAGAACACTTTGCGAGTTGGAACACGACAGCAGTGATGAAGTCGTCAACTTTGGCAAGCTTCCTTTGCTTTCTATTCTGAAAAGGTTTTGAGTAAAATCTTATAATTTCTGAAATACAATGAGCTTAAAACCCCTACGCAGGAATGAAACTAACTTTGTTTTTGTTTATAAAATTTTGAAATAAAAGATTGGGGAAACGAAGAATAAAGTTTGATATGCCTCAAAATAACATGACAATACCAGAAAGGAAAGTCATTGACGAATTTGTGGATGCAGTTCTTCTTGGATCTGGATATTCAACAGAAATGGATTCAAATATTTGTCCAAATATTCCAGGGAACGAAAATATTTGCGCTTCTCACTACTCACTTTGTGATGCAGACAAGATTGAATTGTTAGGATATGTTAAAAACATAGTACCTTTTTTATCTTAATATTTTGCAGTGTACTTACGATTGTGCAACAAATGTGTAAACTGTAATATTGAATATGTGATCTAAATGTAGAAATAAATATATGCATATATTTTTTAAATTTTCTGTATACTTTCGTTTATTTATTGATAGCACGTTTAATTGCATTTTCTATATGAAGCATTTACAAGTTATGAAAGCTAATTAAACACTGACATTTTTTGGATGAAGCGTTTCCTACTTTTCAAATAATCAACAAAGATTATATATTAGCTTACTGTTATATGAATATTATACTTAAGGCAAGGTAATTCTAGCGAACTCGTTCTAAACTAGCTTTTATGGAGCAATCACTTGTTGTTGATGCGCAGTCACAAGGCTCTTCCTGTTGTGTCTTCTTCCAAGTCTTCCCTTGTAGTTCAATACTTCCAGGCTCAAATTTCCTCCTATTTTCAGATCCAAACTGGAACTGGTTGTTCGTAGCCTGTCTTAACGATGCTTCACCTTTTCCAGCCTTTGCTATAAAGTCAGTTTTATTAGAGGAACGCACATTACCCATTGTCATGAATTTACGAGAAGAGCGCTGGGATGTAAGACTGCGTGATGACCGGGCGTTATCCTTTGTTTGGATATTCCGGTTTGAGGGAACGTTATCTTTTTTGGCATTATGAGGAGACTTTGATGTATCTCTTGTGAAGTTACGATGCGAAGGCGTGTTATCCCTGTTGGTATTATGAAGCGACTGTGATTTATCCCTTGCGAAATTATGATGTGCAGGTTTGTTGTCCCTCTTGGTATTATAACTATGAGGCGACTGTGATCTATCCCTCGAGAAATTACGACTTGAAGGTGTGGTGTTGTTCCTGGTATTATGAGACGATTTTGATTTATCCTTTTGAACACTACGACGTGAAGGTGTATTATCCCTCTTTGTATTATGAGGTGACTGCGACTTGTCCCTTGGTAAATTACGATTTGAGGTAGTTGTAACTCTCTTGGGATTATGAGGCGATTGGGATTGACCTCTTGCAATACTACGACTGGAGTTCGTTTTATTAATTTTTGGATTATGAGGAGACTGGGATTTATTCCTTGCAAAACTGCGTTGCGAACGCTTACTTCCCACATTGCGTAACGGAAACTTTTGTTGCTTTTGTACTTGCTCCTTTTTGTGGGTGAATAGTTGAGGTGCGGATACTGTCCCTTTTGCGGAAGGACGATTTACAAAGAACACTTGTGACTCGCCTCTCATCGATTTAGAGCGCATGCTCATACTATGATTAGACACAGAATGAGGAATACTCTTTCTGTCACTTCTTCTTCTTCCTCTAGTACCACCGCTAACAATGCTTGTTTGTGATTTACTATCTGCTGCTCCCGAGGAAGTTCTCCTGGATCTGGTCTCTTCAGCAGCCTTTATTCTTGCAGCCATTGACCTCAGAGCTTGTCTTCTAAATCGGCCATGCAAGTTTAATAGACGTCGTGTTGTAAATTCTTTCGTGGTGTCAGAAGCCGCTTCGTCCAAGCGAGTATCGCTATAAGGATCCCGTCGCCACGCATCTTGCAAGCGATGAATGCTTTTCGTTGTAGATCGAGGTCGGGGTGTATGCTCAACATCTTCAAATAGTGCATGCACCTCAAGTTCATCGTCAGAATCCTTAAGAAAAAAAAACAATTTCATAAACTAATCATATTTTTAATCATTTCTCCGTCGATCATCATTTCTCCGTCAAAACCTCCATACAAGCTCTTTTTTATTATCTTACATGATCGTTTTTCCCCATTTTTCTGGATACATGCACAATATCTTCGCGTTCTACTGCATGTTTTTCAACCAAATCAGATTTTTCTCTTGGGTACTCTTTCACACTCTCTTCATCTTCTGACTGTGTCACAGTGACTGACCTTAATAATGCAGCTGAAGTTGTCTCACCATACAAACGAAATACCCCTGAACCATTCTTTCCTCCACACTGGCTGGGTGAAAAATGTCCTACCGCTGTACTAGTGGATTTAGCAGATCTGGCCCTGGAAGAACTAGCAGTTGAATCTATTTCTGTTATAGAATCGTCCTTTGGAAATGGCTCCGTAGAAAATAGAATATGGAGGAGTTTGTCTTGAATGTCCCCCCCAGCAGATAAATTAGAACCTAGTGAGTCTCTATTATCGCTTGTTGCAGTGGTGGTGGTGCCACCAATTGTGGTAGAATCTTGTGGGTCCAATTCAAAATTCCAAGTATCTCCTTTAGGAATATCCTCAGCAGAGCTACTTTCATACTCTGTTTCTCCAAGGGCTTTGGATTTGTCAACAGGACTTGGTAATGGTTTCACAGGAGGAAGGATCTCCTTCTCGGGTTCAGGTTTGTAGTCCCTACATATATAACAATTATACTTAAGGTGTTTTTGAACTACTTATTGAGTAGCATAAACGTTTCATTTTATTTGTAATTTACAGTGTAGCAAGAGTGGCAGCCGAGCTGGAAGATAGCCAATTTTTATCAGAAAGTAATTGACCAAAAGCATCGAATTCTCTAAGAAATGGATCCAAAACACTTTCTCGCTTAACCCGTGGTAAAAGTTCAATTGCTCCGCGTGACCATGTATCAAATGCCAGAGGTAACGGAGGCTCATCGCTGTGAAAAACTCTGTTAATCTTATCAGACAACACTTTCCCTTTGATACCCGTGTCCTGATATTCCGCCTCCATAATTCTTATCCATGTGTTTCTCAATTCAAAGCTGACGTTGATGGGTGCCGAAGTGATAAAAAATCTTTCTGCACATGCCATCCACGCAGAATCGAAAAAATCTGAAACCGCAGCTAGCACTGCTTCCTCGCATTCTTTAGAAACTTTTTTCTTTCCTTTCAATCGAAAAGCGTCGGCATGATCTTCAAAAAGTGGGTCGGAGTCTTCCCGACGACGACTGCCACCTGAAGATCGGGAGTTAGCTCGCTTCTCAGAAGCTTTCTTCTTTTTGGAATTACGAGCAGTTCTCTTCTCCTTATCTTTGACGGTTTTAGTTTTAGCACTGTCGTCTTTAGACCTTCGTGCTTTGTCAGGCTTTTCCTTTTTCGCCTGTTCTTTAGCCACTTTTACCTTTCCTACCATTTTCATAAATTAAACAGTCTGGTATTCGGTGAGTGGCTCTAACTAATGGTATTTAATTGCACGTTAGGTGAGTTTTTAAAGTGATGACTGATGAATGTATGAATAGCCAAGCAAATTGAATCTAACCGAGTTCATCAGTGCCAATGATGCAATATGCAATTTAATAATTCTCGCTCGTGCTCCCTGGTTTGCTACCAAAACAAAAATTCCGGCAACTAACAAAATATATTTTAATTATCCACAAAGATCATGGAAGACTAAAGCCTTGACAACTTTTAATTGAAAAATTTCCATCTCCATTGCCCGTTTTCGCTTCTCCCTTTTTGATGAGACTTTGGCCGCATTCGCACATTTTGCTCATTTAATGATCAATGATACTAAAGTTCATCTGTACAAGTTGGTTAAAAAACAAAACTTAGACATGCGTTTATTAGTAATCCAAAAACATTTTATTTTTTACAACAATTGAAACATTATAATATGGATCAACGCGCAGCTCTGTAGTTATCCAGTCCATCTTTGCTCAATACCACTTGCCAAAGCTGTATCATCCGCGATTCAAAGCCTCCAGCTGAGGATTGTAAATAATAAGTCCACATTCGGTGGAAACGGTCACCGTACTTGTGAGAAAATTTTGGCCAGTTTTTGTTAAAATTAGCCAGCCAAGCATGTAAAGTTTTTGCGTAATCAGGCCCAAAGTTGTGCCAGTCCTCAACTATAAAGAGCCCATTTGAGCTTTTTGTAATGTCCAAATTAGAGGGGAGATAGCCATTAGGGAAAATGTATGTATGGAACCAAGGCTCAATCGGCACCATTACTTTGTGGCTGATTCCGATTGTGTGTAGAAGGAAAATCCCATCATCTTTGAGACAGCGATGTGCAACCTATTAATTAATTTTTTAAACATTGAAAATGATTTTTTCATAAGATTTAGTCATCCCATCTTCATCATGTAAAATGCAGAGTAAATTTATTGGAGTGAAACATTCGACTTTACACTTTCAAGTTTCAACTGTTATATCTACAGCTATCAGCTAAAGACATTGGAATACCTCCATTGTAATAATTCCAATAGTCTCACCTCAAAATATGTGCGGTGGTTATGTCCCCCAACATGCTCCATCATTCCAACACTCACAATTCGGTCGAATTCTTCATTCAAATCACGGTAATCAATCAACCTAATATCGACCGGAAGGCCCTGGCATGATGTCTTGGCATATTTGGCCCCTTCTTCCGAAATTGTAATTCCAACGCATTCAACACCATAATTTTTTGCCAAAAACTTACAAAGACCACCCCAACCACATCCAATATCCAAAATACGCATCCCAGGTTTCAAGTTTAACTTTTTTGCAATCAATTCCATTTTTTGTATCTGTGCATCATTCAAGTTATCCGACTTTGCCCAATATCCACATGAGTAAGTTAGCCAGGGATCCAAAAATGATTCAAAGAGGTCATTTCCTGATAAAATAATAAACCAATAATTTTCCCTTTGCACAATTAGCATACACAATACATGTCTACTGTATTCCTACTAAAGTAAATGTTGCAATTTTTTTACCAAGATCGTAATGCTTCTTGCCCACTTCCCACGCTTTGGACTCAGTTTGCAAATTGAAAAAGCACAAGTGAATATAGTTCAAAAAGCGATTCCAGGGATTCAAATATTCAAGAAATATTTTCTTTCGCATAATCCGTCTGAATAACTCCGTCAAGTTGTCACAATCCCAACTGCCGTCCATATACGTTTCACCCATTCCCATTGAAGCTGAATTGGCAATTCTTGAAAAGAACACTTTGTCATGAATTTTAACCCGGATAATTCCGTCGAATTCTGATCTTTTTCTGACATATTCTTCATCAATAGGTTTTCTGGTTCCTTCATTGTTGTTGTCTGTTGAATTTTTGTCAGCGTCTACTTCAAATACAACTCCCAGTGGTGCGTAGGTCCGTCTAATGTGCCTTTCCAATCGAGTGCTGAATAACTGCATGAACTTCAGTTCTAACCACTTGTATGCCTGGACCAAAAACCCAACCAGGGCAAAAGGAATATCTTGGAGTCCCATTTTTTAAATGAGAAGTATAAGTTGAGCAAATTAATTTATAATTTTAATGATTATTGATGAAAATCACTTTCAAACTGTGAGAAGAAGCAACTTAACTTCCTCAGAGACGCTCCCGAGCGACTGAAGTTGCATCATCGCCTTTCAAAAATGCTTGAGTCCCTTCGAAAATTATAAATGATGCATAATGATACATAATGCACTCAGACTATGAAGAATATCCTAGCAAGCAAAAAAACATTGAAGCAATGATGAATGAAGCAAGTATCATTTTAATTAATCATTCTCGGCTCCTTCATACATCCTTTAGGTAGTTCTAGTCCAAAGGATTTACCTGTATGAGTGAGACGTTATTTTTACACATAACGTCTATGTGTTATATGTTCATCTGCCGTGGCAATGGTATAGTATAAAGTAACAGACTAGACGCAACGGACGTATGCATTTAAAAATGAATACTGAAAAGGCAGACAAGGGACTTTCGTTTATGAAATATTTTCCCTGTTGAAAAATGGATGGTAAGAATAAACAATAAAAATCAGCGTCAACGTCAACTAACCCAAATATGATTTCAACCGTTCATAAAGTGTCTTGAGCAATTTTCTATGCTCAAGACAGAGATGCAAATGTAAGTACGATACGATACCCGAGCTGAATCTTCACTTCTAAATAAGATTTCGCGTATAAGTTGGTGAAGATGGTCCTTGTATTAGGAAATGATCATGTCGATAAGGAGGTCAATGGCCTGTTTAAAAAATAAATACTTGTGTTGGGGTTTTACTTCCTGCATGAATGATATATTAATAATGATGACCATTTTAAAGCGACTGACTCCCTATGATTTATTTTTGACGCTTTTCGTAGCTAAAAATAGAGAGACTAGCTGCACGTGCATAGGTAGTGAAGCACGACAACAATGCGAGTGTCGTTATTTCTACAAATACCTTATCGGATAGATGAACAGAACAGAATAGAAAGTGACCAACTTTACGAGGTCCTAAAATGCTTCTCTACTTTCTATAATTGGCAAACTAATGTAAGGTACTATTTCAAATATGTATTTAGTATAATGGTTTTAGTATTTATTGAAATGTGTTTATTTTGGTGGTGGCTAAAACGTTAACATGAACCAACCACACATAGTTGTTTAGTTAAATCAAATTTTGTATTCGGAGGGCAATTGTATGTGTATAGGTAAATTTGACCGCTGATTTGAATGCATTTGTGATAAACTGCGCAGTTGAGGGGATCAGAATATGTGCCGACCTGTGTGCATGAAAAAGGTTGTGGAGAGGAAGAAACGGCAGCAGTCGTACTTGCTTGAGGTGTGGTCACACCTGCCATTGTGGGACAAGTTCCTACCACACAGGTGCCTGCGGACTGTTGGAAACAAGCAGAAGCTGGGCAAGAATAGACATAGTAGTAGTACTGAGCGCCATTCAAAACACACTGGTAGTATTTTGTCGGATCGGCTGGATTGGCAAAAAATCCTGCTGCTGTACATGTAAATGTTGGAGGAGTGGTTATAACGGTGGTGGTGGATGGAGTAGTTCCAGTTGATGTTGTAGTTGCAACGGTTGTCGCATCTGTGGGCGAGATGGATGGACACTCTCCTGTGGTACAAAGGCTAGTTGCTGCGTTAAAGTAGCTTCCTGGAGGACACTCGAATACATAGTAGACAAATGCTTCATCTAAGAGAATACAGTTGTAATACTTGGTACATGATCCAGGGAATGGGTACTCTCCTGTTGTGCTGCACTTTATGTCAACTGGGGCCGGAGTAGATATTGCTGGGGTTGTTGGTGGCGGGGCAACGGTTGTATTTGATGAAGTACAGCTTCCTACCACACAGGTACCTGCGGACTCTTGGAAACAAGCGGAAGCTGGGCAAGAATATACATAGTAGTAGAACTGAGCGCCAATCAAAACACACTGGAAGTACTTTGTGGGATCGGTTGGATGAGCGAAAAATCCTACTGCTGTACAGATAAATGTTGGGGGATTGGTTACTACTGGACCTCCTGTTGATGATGGTTGTTCAGATGTTGCTGCTGTAGTTGTTGAAGAGTCAGTAGACAAAGCTGTAGATTCTGAACCACTGGTACTGGAGGCTAACGTTGTTTCCCCTGGTACTGTTGAAGCTCCAGATGCCGTTGTTGATGCCGAAGCAGCCGATGTCTCTGAAGCATCGATTGTAGGAGTCGTTGGGGCGGAGGTTGGAGCTACGGTGGTGGGTTCAGTTGTAGTGGTGGATACTTTAAAGCAACGAATATCAAATCTATGAAACTTAATTCATACTGATGGAAATTACTTCCATTCTTCCACTGCGTATATGATTGATAATTTATAGTTATCATGAAACAGTATCTTCGCTTAATTTATTTGCTTACTTGGGCAGGTACCGGCAACGCATGCTTGATTTGTATTGTCCCAGTACCCTCCAGGGGGACAATCTAAGTGTACCACTGTCCATCCATTTACGGGAAAGCATTGATAGTAACATGTACTAGAAAATAAGAAAATAATGAATGCATTGAGTTTTAAATGAAATATACGCAATTTCACAGTACTCGTTAATACCAATTATCAGGATCCGGAAAGGGTACATCACTTGTGCAGTCTGCATCTGTGGGTGGTGCCGCCTGCGCTCTTACAATTCCTAATAATGTCACAAATATGACTACAGTAGCCTGTCTCCCAATGAAATTAATGATAAAACGACATGTTAATTGCATAAAGTATGAATTTAATGGATTAATTATGTTTAAAATATTTTTTTTACCAAAATGCTGTTAGGAGTTAAAATTTTCATTTTCCCTATGTGTAAGGATACAAACTTCCAGCAACTTGGTAAAGGAGTGATCAAGAATTATACTTCCAAAGTCATATTTATTAAATTTTGAAATAGGCATTCTCATTTTTACGAGCTAGTTTTATTGCACCTGCAATTTAGTTAACCTGGTCAATCATGCTATGCGGATTCGGATATATTCCTTCTAATTGATGATGCATCATTATTGCACACAAGTAATATGAATTTAAAATCCCGACATGACGCACAAAACCTTAATAATAACAATTCAAATTAAGCTCATTGCACCGAAATGTGATAAATCATTCATGTCATATCATCAGAAGAGTATTTCCTTATATATTTTAATTTTATTTATTTTAGCTTTATTAGAAGGTTGTTATAAAAATTGAATTCTGAATAAATACTCTCAATAAATACAAAATAAATACGGCGACTCGTTGTTGTAAAGTTTAATCACGCTAATTTAATTAACTTTGTAGATGATGTTGGAGCTTTTTTCGTCTATGTATTACATTGGCTCTCACTTCAGTCAAAGAGGCTTGCATTCCAGCCCAAATCTCCTGTGCAGTTGGTATAATTTGGTAAGCCGGTAGCAGGAATCCGAATAGCCCATAATCTCTCAACTCGATTGCGTAGGAGTAATCCACTCCTATTGACTTAAACCAATCTGATGATGATCCAGCGGTCGTATACCTGTTTAGTAATAAAAGTATATTTGCACAAATTATAAATACTGCATAATGCATCGTCATCACATAATTCGCTTTGATGACTAACAATAAACATTTTGAATTCCTTACAAAGTTTCGCGTATACTACCGACTCGATATTTTGTTCCATGAACTGCATAAAGTGCCTCATTACCAATATTGGCTATCCTCATCTAAATTTTCAAATAAATTTCACATAAATTATAAATACCATGATACTCTGGATGATGTGAGTGATATGAAAATATTCTGGGGTAGTTCATTTTTATGATTACCATTTCCTCATAATCGTCTGGGCGTTCTGAAGTGAAACCCCATGGTGTCATCCATTTCTTAACAGAAAATACACATAGAATATGTTTGATTGTCGATGAATATTATTTTAAAAAGATATGAATTTAGTTCATGCATAATATATTTACTACCTGTCCAAACGAATGCAAACTAAAATAAAATTTCCAAGAAATATCAGGATTCCCTTCAACGAAATCTTTGATGGCTTTGGTTTCAGGTTCAGAGAAAGGGGTGGAGCCTGCATAAATAAGCGAGCAAGGGTTAAATCCTGCTCCTCCCCACTCTTTCCAATGGAATCCAAAATTTCTGTTTAGATCAATCCCCCGACACCCAACCAAATCTAGTAACAAAGCAAAAAAGTTGTAGTCTCAAATTACCCCTAATGTGTTACTTGATTGCACAGACAGACACGGTTGAAGATGTGGATTTATTATAACTTCCAAAACACCATTTAGAATGAAAATAATTCACAACCTGTTAAAAAGCTAAAACTTTTCCTGGATTTTCTCCAAAATCGGTTATAATTACAAGAATGGCGATACCCATCTGGATTAAGTATTGGCAAAACGTAGAAATCATAAGTGTCCAGCAAGTTTTCATTTAATGTAGCATTCTTCACTAGCTCGTTAATTATGTAGGTGGCAACCGCAGGGGAAATCCACTAAAATAATTTAAAGCACTTTTTTAGGGTCCATATTTCCACAAATACATACATGTTTTTAGTTTGCTGTTTCTTTTACCTCTCGTGCATGAACTCCTATAAATAACATTTTAAAATCATTCAATTAATTTTCGGTTGTTTTTAACAAAATACAAAAACTCTATACATTAAATAAATCACTACATTTAGAAAATGTGTTACCTCCGTCAATGAAAACTCCCAATTTATCTTCTGAGCCTCCCGTAGATACTTTGATCAATTGCAGTGGTTGATCTTCTACACTTCGCCCAATAGTAATTACTTCCACAAGATCCTTGTGCTGTGACTGAAGCTGATACATCCATGAAAAAATCTACAGCAATTGTTTTCAAATTTCACAATTTAGAACAAGATTTACAACTACTTGTCAATGTTCAACGCTTTCTATCTTACAGTTTCTGGATAGTGATAAGCGTCCCATGTCATCTCAGTGGACTTCACAAGATTCTTTTGCTGACTATTCGCCACTCTAAATATAGCATAATCCGCTTGTAACATTTTTAAAGCTGTGTATACAGTAATACATAGGTAACTATAAAATCTTACCGATAAACATCATCGATCACAACTTGACCTTTCAATCGAAATCGATTAAGAAATCTAGTAAACTTGATTCGTTGTTCAGACGTTACTAAAACATTTGTAGATTCATTGATGGAGGGTGACCCCCAAAAATCGAAGTCCTCCTTCTCGTACAATCGAACAAGAGCCTTTAGCTGATCCTCCGTTTCTGCAAACACGCTCATAATACGGGATCTAACAAAACAATTTGCAATGAATGTAAATGAATACAAGATGAGGAAGTATGTAATTCTAACTCCCGATCATTCGTGATCTAATTTGTTTTAAATGTTACCCAGAAAAGTCTGACGTTCTCAGAGTTGATCGTTTGTATGATGACACATCCGGAATGATAAATATAGCACTATATATTACGGTTAAAAATACTACGTAGGACTTCATGATAAAAACTATTTAAAAATAAAATCCAAGAACGACTGCGAGAAATCATTCTTTCCGCTACGGAAGTTGAAGATGAAAAACTCAACCAAAAGAAAAAGTTCCGTCAATATTACAGTTTTACGATTTTTGTCATTCTTCTTAAAATCAGGACTCAGGACTAATATGAACACGTGGATAACATTGTTACTTACATAAAACTTTCATTTTCATGAAGCTAAAAATAGGTACCCTAGTACAACCTCACGACCTAGTAGCTTACATACCAAATTATATTAAGAGTAGAAGTGTAACTTCGATCTTCGGTACATCGATCGAGTCCTATTCGAAGGGCCAAGCAATGGAGTATCCAAACCTATCCAAATATAATTTGAAGTACAAGTCCAGGGCAATAGGTTCTCAGAAGGAAAGATTGAAAAGAACCGTTACATGCATGCCGATTTCTCACCTCACCTTTTATATGATATGACATTGTGCATTGTATACTTGTACCTGGTCTTGAGTACTTGTTGTATTATAGGCTTTATGTATAGCAAGTGATCTTGTTATAAATCATACAATTAAAATAAAATATTGTATTGTTTGTACCAAAATTCATAGTTTAGACATCCTTTTTTCCTGTTGGTAATTTGTATCAAATATAAGTCAAATCTTACATTACTCATAAAATCGATTTGACGGCAAACATTTTTCATAACTGATTGATTGATTGAATAGTTTTATTTAACTTTGACAATTTTTGAACTATGTAAGCGCTTACATGAGTTTATTCTGTTCAAGACGCAATGACGAAAACAATTTGCTAAAAAAAGGAGACTAAAATTGATATTACATAACGAGGAACCTCATTATAAAAAGGTGATACATAATCTGATAAATGATATCAGTAAGAAATAACAAATTGTAAAGACGATCCGATATTCTTACAGCTACTCTCTGAAGTAGTCTCAATGGAAAAGACAAGTGGAATATTGAAAGACTGGAATATTTTTCTAGATGTGGGCATTCTGTTCATACTTCAATCACACTATCAATTCATAGTAATGATAATGGGCAAACAAAACTGTATTCCATAACATTTTATATTGCACTAGCAGTTTGCAAATAAAATATATTTTTATAGTACAATAGTACAATCGACCAGCCCGCAGTACAGCTTGCAATAATATCTCATGTCTTACAGTTTTAGACGTAATCATCTATTAACTGTGTTGTTTTGAATAACACGAAAAAGGTTTTTGAATGAAATATGGAAAGGGTTACAGTGCTGCTGTTAGAGTTCTCTTTCCCTGGGGGCTAAAAACAACAAATGCCTAAGTGCTTTGGATCCCTTTACTTCTTAGAAAAATTTATGTTATGAATTCTACCCGATTTAGAGATCAGAAATTTTATTTCGATGTAATGTATTCATCGTATCATCAAAGATATTGGATACCAGTAACAATAACCGTGTAACGTAAGTCCCGTAAGAATTCCAAAACATTGCATAGCACTTCTGCGAAAGTATTTCTGGAAATGGAAAATGCCAAAAGCTTTGTTGTTTTTCTGTTATATTTTTATGCTTTACTGATTTTTAAAAATCCACCAACCATCATATTAGACACGCAACTCAAAGCTGCACAATAGTTAGAAGGGAAAAAAAGCTTCACGCTTTTATCATGTTAGCATTACATTTCTCCAAATTATTATGATCATATCATGATGTCTCTGTGTTGTTGATGCTGTTGCTTTTTAGCTACTTTTAGACTTGGCTGATATGATGGTGTAGAATAAAAAATTTCATACAGCCACACTCCGTGGTATTTTTAGTCGAGAATATGTTGGCAACAGCACCCAGCAAGTTGGTAGTGGCGATGATGAGTTTCGTCCCCGTCCCCTTGCTCCATGAAATCGATAAAACACACACTGAATCAATAAAGTGTAGAATTTCATGCCCCTCACTTTTCTCCCTTTTTTACATTTTCCACTTTCCCAGAGAGCTAATATTTCCCAGAGACAGTCAAGGCTATGAACTACCTACTGCACAGCCACCACCACCACCAAACACTCACACCACCACACATGAATCTAGCTGAAAAGTTTTTGTTGTTACTGTTCCAGTGATAAAGCAAACGTGGTGGTGATGGTGTAGCCAGTTTTAGAATTTACTTTCTCCAGTCATTAAATTAGTACACCCGTGTCCGTGTCACACCTGTCCTGCTAACAACTCCCGTCAAATATATTTTTTGAAGTTCACATTTTACTTAATTAAGTAAAATGTCATGCAAATGTTGCGTGTCTCTTCGCGGGCTGGCGTATTTTAGCGCATCCGCACATATCGTAAGTTATCGAAAGTGCTTTTTTAATTGATTACATGCAAGTTTAACCATGTGCTGGTAAACTTGTAATTTGTAGAGTTTTTACATCAACTCAAATTGGTAACCTAATTTGTGAAGGGAACACAATGTAGGAAGTTGTTCTCATAAGAAATTGTCAACATAAACCAGTTTAGAAGCTTTGTTTATCACTAATTATTTGATTATGTTTACCAGACCAGATGGTTATTTTTTGCTTATTTAATGTTATGTTGGGCAGGAATGATCAATGCTTATGATTTTATTGACTTCAATTATGTACTTGTGTTCTTGTTTACAAAAATTCATCAATGAAAAAAAAATCTTGGCAAGTTATTTTTCATATTTTGGCACGTTTTATTTGTTTACGTTATAGATTGTGGGGACAAAATATCTTGTGGAATTCATCGAAAGCTTGTTTTCCATCAGCCAATCCAAACTGATTTTGGTAAGACAAATTCTCACAAGAAGCGAGCTGTTTCCTACTAAACTACATTTCCTACTTGAATTACACGCATTCTTTGTTTTATGTATTTTTTCAGACTGAAACAATCAACATTGTAACTGAACGCCTAGTCTATCGTTGGGTATTTTTATCATTAGGTTTACTTATATTCCAAGGAATAGACCGAGTAAGTATTTAAAAATGTGATTCATGCAATTTGTAGAAAGTAATAAAAAATGCTCTTTCATTTAGCGATACGGCTGTAGTAGACTTAACTAAAATCCATCCTATTGTTTTTTATCCTAAGGAGTCAAAAACTCTTTTAAAGCGGTCAACGATTATCTTCCTGGTTCTTCAAGCACTGACTCTAGCCGTTCGTTTAAAATATGGTTATATGTACTCCTCCTCAATTTCATCCTCATCTTCCTCAAATACCTTTTGGGATTCCAAATCTGACCCAACTCAAGACATTTATCGCGGATTAAGTTGGGGTATTATCGGAACTGGTGCATATCTCATGATATTATTTCTGTATGTGCGAAAGCTTGAAACCAGTATTAATGGAGGAAGGCTATTTCGTCCAAATACTACTGCAACTCATATCCCATTGAGTACAACTAATCTTGGATGGTATGGCCAATCCCACTCCTCAAGGGGCTCAAGAGGTCACACCGGAAACAGCAGTGGAAGTGGAGCGTTGTACAGTCCATTGAACTTTTTTGGAGGTGTTGTGGGTGGTGGATTTAATCCCTTAGTTTGGACAAATCCTGGTCCACCACCGCCATACTCTGACTCGGCACCTTCATCAGAAACTACTTCCAGCAGGAGTATGCCAATTTCACACCCGCATAATATACAACCATGTTCAAGCAGAATGATGATGTCAATGTCTTCTGTAACCAGCAATGACAGCAACTCAGATAAAATCCTTAATACGTCATCATCACGGACTTCCGATAGGAACGAGCGTGGTGATCCTTCTGCTGCTGTACCTTTACTGGATGAGGAGAGTGATGATAAAAATGGACTGGAATGTTAAATGAGTA
>JAQFZG010002546.1:0-16190 GCA_034695465.1 Entomobrya nicoleti
TTTATAACACCTACAGAAACCTGAACATACCGGCACCCCTGGAGTAGGTCTAATACTTTTAGACGCCTCTCCTCCACTTTACCTTTGCAGCTTGATAATTGATGCTACATCATCTCTTATTTTGCATCAAAGCCTGCAAGCTTCGATGAAATCTTAAAAATCCCTTTAACACATCACAACAAAGACATTTTACTGCAGAATGCAGGCTAAAGAAGATTTGTTTTTTACGCTGACTATGGACTGCACAATCATTGTAATCCAACATTATTTATTGTTCTCGTTCCCACATGCAGAAAACACGTGTAGGGAATGTTTGACGATCAAAGTTAATTGAAAATTAAAACATGGTACATTTTTCATTGATAAACGCCGATGTTATGCTTTCAGAGTTTATTTCTGTTTTCCTCACAAAACTGGAGAGATCTTCTTGGCCATGCATAGCATTATATAATCATTTTTTGGTCCAAAAGTAAACGGATCTGAACGTTATTATAATTGAACGTAGCAATTTTCTAAACTATTACCCGTTTTGAAAAAAAAAAACATTCCTAGCGGAGGAAACTACGTCAAAATAAAACCGGTTTGTATAAATGGATTTTGTTTTTTAACTTGATATTCTGGAGGTCAAAATTAGGACTCTGTCTAAAAAAAACGATTTAAAAAAATCATTGGGAAATTTGTTTACGATTAAGTTTACACCCTGTACCCGAATAAAATCATTAATTTTAGAAAATGTTTATTTATGAAAAGGTAAAACCACAAGAAAAAAAAACATGCACAATAGGTTATTTTATGATGTTATAGATGACTTTTTTCAAACTCTGCAGCAATGTTTCTAGTCCCAATTAAATTTGGTAATAAAGTTGCAATTTAAAAAGATGTACATCTATGAAAAGTTTAATGACGACTATGTAAACCTGTAATTAACATCAATGTTCGGTGCTATTCCAAAAAAAAATAGTAGCATATCATGAAAAAATAGATTATTCGATTGTTGTGTCTGTGTGAAGCAGCCAAAACCAAGGTTAAGGAAAATGTAAAAAAAAACTTTATACCAATTTGAGCAAATAAGATATTCGTTCTACCAGATAATTCGATGCTGATGCTATGCTTTTACAATGATCTTAGATGTAATAAGCTGCATATTATAGTCTTAGTGTGCACTAACAATAAACTAGCCCAGCCAACTTTGATGGATGACATGTATTTAGGTACCTTGTTAGTTGGACTTTTGACTAATGCTTAGCTTAACCATAGCTAAAACGCGACACAATCCTTGCCATTGTTAATCCCATTCATATCCCTGAATTTAAAAAAATACATGCATGTAAAGTACATACATATTGCTATTATCATGTATAGTCTACTTGACGCATCCAGATTCGATGTTATGTAAAAAACTTACCAAAGTTCTGTGATGTGAAACAAATCACAGGTCGTCGCAAAGAATTTCGTTATATCTATTCTGCGTCAAATGACTCATTATGTATTTGAAGATGGCTTTAAAATAACATCATACATTCTTGCAAATCGTAACTTTATTATAGCGAGCCATTGAGTGTATTAAATAAGGTGTTGTGTCTTCACTGTAGCTTCACATAAGCTTTAATATAACTACTTATCGTCTTCACCTTCATGTATTTTACTGATATGTCTAATTTTTCTCATGGAAAAATACGTAATACGTAAATTATATGTTTAATTCATGTTAAGTTCACGGTTCGATATTCTCACGGTACGATGAGTATAATTGTTTGTGATACTTGTGATGTCGTATCACTTCAAACAAGCAGTAAGAGCAATCTTCTTGAATAAACAGATTCGTTCCGTTGCAGTTTTCTGCTCAAATAAGCACATTTACTGAGAATACGTAGTTAATCGTAATTTATAACTGACATCCACATTATTTTTTCACAATTACTGGTACAAAAAAATAGTAATAACTACTGACATTTCAAACTTGCAGTGGTACTATCTTTGCATGAATCCAGTTGCCTGCTATTATTTTTTATACTGCACGCACAGTGATAAACAAGAGCTTGTTTTTTATGGTTGGCGTTTGCGACTAGTCTCTGCGTTTAGCGTGCATCTTCGACTGTCATTATTCTTATTACGAAGAAGAAACAAGAAACGTAACTAAATACTCGGCTTTAGAGCATACACATAGTTTACTTTAACCAATTGAGAATAACAAAACCATAAAGACTCAATTGGCAAACACGATAAAACCACAAGTTAAACTTACAAAATGTTGTTGAATTTAAATAACCTTCATGTAACATGACATGTTTGTAACATTTGTTTCAAAACATTACTGTTGTTTGGTGAGAAATTTTGGTTTTTGTTATGCCCTTTTTGCAAAGCCGAACCAATTTCGGGTTAACCATACAGTGTAGCATTTATTATGAAACAGCTAGTGTACAGTGAGTGAAACAACAAGATAATTGGTCCAGTTTTTTGGAAAAAAAATTCAAATTAAAAGGAATAACAAAGGAAATTGGGAGATGATGCTTTAGTATTTTTAAAGTTGAGTGACGAGCTTGGATCTTAGTTCACAAATTCTTCGTGTCTCAAGAAATTTGATATTTATGTATTTTGTCGCTTCTGAGTTCAGTAGAGTTCAGTCAGGCTAGGCTTTAGATCTCGCTCTCTCGCTTAGTCTCTTAACAGTGTTATCTTAACGATTCACATCTGAAGTGTGTAGCGCGTAGATTATTTAGAAGGAGTAGTGTGTCAGTGCTCCAGTTTCATATAAAAAAGTGACACTCGAAAAAGGTTCACCTGGATAAAAGTCTTCACTTGAATCGAAAGGGGAACAATGGCAAAGCGCTCGGTGTATAACTATGTGTACTATTTCTTCGCATTTACTGCTGTCATTGTGTCAACGTTAGTGTACTGCTACTTGAACAACTACTTTTCACAACTTGTTTTAGTCCACACTGAGTATGGGAGTTTACAAGGCTTCGCAGCAACCTCTCGAGACGGGAAAATGTTCTATCAGTTCAATGGCATCCCGTTTGCAAAACCTCCCCTAGGACGGTTAAGATTTCAAGTAATTCAACTTTTATGCAATTCACAGGAAATATACTAAACATGAATTCGAATGCTTGAAACAAAACTGTCGACATTTTTTTAGAAAAAAGATACATCACCTGATGTACTGAATTACATTACTTGATATTATATTTTGAAACAGGCAGACGCTCATTTATCTACTTTCCTTCCACATTTTTAGTTAAGCAGGAAGTTTAAGTAGGTTTGGACTTTTTTTCCCATGTTCTACGCAAATTTGTCAAGCAATTATCAAATCATGAACGTATATTATACCCATTACCTATATTAGGTTCCAATGTTTTATGCATTTATAAAATACAAACAACTTTGCTCACATATGAGTTTTATCATTTTAACCCATTTTCCTTTTTCTCATGCATAACAGCCACCAGTTCCAATGGAGCCTTGGGAAGGTGTCAAGGATGCAACACGTATGACACCACTCTGCCCCCAATATGACTTGTTGTTCAGTTCGTTTCGGGGACAAGAAGACTGTCTCTTCCTAAACATATTTACACCCATAGTAAAAAAGACATAAATTATTCAGTCAAAAATGTTTTCCAGTAATTTCTGTATCCCTGATGTCTCTACTCTACAAGTACTTTATACTTTTATCTTTTTCCAGCATCCCGCTAGTTCACAGAAGGAATTACCTGTAATGGTTTTTATTCACGGGGGTATGCATCTATTTTATTTAATGCATCACCTTTTATATCTTTTTTACTATATTTTTTATGTATTCAAAATTCCAGGTTTATTTATGTTTGGTGGCAGTGGAGAATTTTATGGAGGCCGCTATTTTATGGACGAACCAGTCATATTTATCAGTATAAACTACAGACTTGGGGTTTTGGGTAGGTTTTGAAATCCAAAATTCATCTCTTTTTAATATGCCACTACAATTTCAGTCTATGTCTATGCATGTAATTACAAATGTACATATCTCATGTGTTATGAAAGGTTGTGGGTATTTGTGGTTTTGAGATAGTTTATGGTCAAATATGTATACGAGCTTTTACTTTTTGGGTTGGGGACTGGGATGTGCATTAGATTTATGTATGCAAATACATTTAATGTTTCAATTTTTGTTTTTTACAGGATTTTTAAACACTGGAGATAATGTGATAACGGGAAATCAAGGTACTGTGAATTGGCATTAGCATATTTTAAACATCTTCATGAATCATGATTTAAATTAAATTAATCAATAAAACCTTTGGTTTCAGGACTGAAAGACCAACTTGAAGCATTTAAATTTATAAAGAAAATAATTCGCAACTTCGGAGGTGATCCTAATAAAATTACCATATTCGGAGAAAGTTCCGGCGGTTCTTCTGTTCACTACCATATGCTGTCCCCACAGTCCAAAGGTAAAAGCATATTTCATCCGACAGTTAGCGGAAGTTAAGTCATGTCTGTCAGGAAACAGTTAACTTTTTATTCAATATTTCTAAATTGACCTGTCGTTTTACATTTTGTCAGGTTATTTCCAACGTGCTATATCTCAAAGCGGCTCAGCATTTTGTCCATGGGCTTTTTCTAGAACTCCACGTGAACAGTCTATACGTTTGGGAAATCAAGTTGAATGTCCAACCAACAATTCCGAGGAACTTGCAAACTGTCTAATTTCACTCGACGTTTGGGAGCTTATAAAGCCACATGAACAACTGGCGGTACGTAAGACCATTAAATGCTTTATTATGGTGGTCAATAGACGAAAGGAAGTAAATGATACACATTAAATGTAATTTTAGTTCGTATACGAAATAACAATCGACGAGATTCAAGCATAAACACTTTAATTATCTGGAGAATCCGTATACTTACCGATTACATTTGCACATAAACATGTCATTATAGTATCACGTGAGTGTATTATCATGTGTAATGAATAGTAAATAGTGAAATAAGAACGTATACTATTTATACAACATGCGTTTAATAGTTAGTATTCATGCAATTCAAAGTAGTCTAACAGCACGCACACACACATGATGCAGGCTAGTCTTCCCGTTTTAAGTGGTTTGCTATTATCCTTAATTGTCCAAAACCAGAAAGGAAACATTGATTTTATATGTACCAAGCATTATTATAAAATAGTACTCATCAATGATAATATGGCAAAGTCTTTCGGAAAGATACTTCGTGGTTTTATCGAAAAAATAATGTAACGTGTCCATGCTCGTTTGATGGTCAATAATATTTTTTCATACAAATAAATGTACAAGAACATTGAATTATTCCGATTTGAGTAAGCCAAAGCAATGACTTAATCCTAATCACGAAGCAAGATCAGCATCGACTCTACTTGTAGAGACGTTTGAAAGATTACAGAAAAGTAAAAGTACATTAGCATTCAAGAATACTTTTGTTATTACGGTAATATTATTGTATAAGAGTACTGTGGGTCACATGTGACGGGACGGGATCATACCATGTGGACTGTTGTGTCTTCAAAACATTTCGATTTTGCGAGAAACCTAATTACAGCTCGTAAAGTTGATTTATGTATTAACTGACGTGCACATATTTAATTTAAACATGCAATGTGCTACTGAAAGTTTTATGAGTTGAATGAACTCATTTGTAAGAACTGATATACAATCAGAAATAAGCATAGTAATCTGGAGAAAGTTATTAATTTTCTGAATAGGACGTGTTCATCGATCCACTTGATGTATATGGTCCATCCGTTGAAAATGTAACTTCACCAGCTAAGGAAGCAACAGCTTTTCTTGTTGAATACCCGTACAAATTGGCCGCAGAAGGAAAGACTCATGCTGTTCCATGGATTTCTGGAGTTAATTCCCACGAAGGGTGCTTCCGATCTTCATGTACGTGCGACTATTCCAATAAATTATTATAAATGTACATATGAATCAAGGCTACATTTTACATATTATACAATGGTTCGATGTGTAATATTATAATTTGCAATTAGTCAAATAATGCTTTCTTCCTCATGTTTTGGCGATGGAAGTGAAACGAGTATTAATATTTATGCTTTCCTTCAACCCATTCATGCAAAGGGTTTCACGTGTTAATGCAGGCATACATTATTCGCATAACTATTTTCTGCTTGCGCTTTCAATAGCCTTTCATCTATAATTAAAATCGACAGAGAAAGATAGCCATCAAAATGCGCTAAAATTAGTTTTTTGGCAAAATAATTATTTCGCAGTTGTTACTCTGATGCTGTTAAAATTATGTTACACTACGTGCCTGAGTGAAATACGATTCAATTTAATCAATGCACAAGAATCCGAGTACTAAATATTCACAACATGTTACAGGAAACTTTCACTTATTAATATCTTGTTACAGGGTTTGTAGGTCAAAGCAAACTTATGGAAAGACTGACACTAGACTGGGGTAGTGTCGCTTCCGCTGCCTTCTTCCTTCATCAGAATGATACAGAAACGTTACACAAAGTTCGTAAATACCACTTTGGTGAAAGTGACAGCGAAATCACCGAGTCAGATTATGAGGCTCTGACGAATCTAGTTGGTGACCGATGTTTCGTTATTCCTACAAGAGATGCGGCCGTTTTACATGCAAAACATCATAGAAATGTATCGACCTATCTCTACTATTTCACAGAGAGGGGAGATCAATCTTACGGGGATTTCATGTATTCTTTCTCTGATGATAGTTGGATGCCAAGACTTTTGCAGATATTTTTCGAATTACTCAAAAAGTTCGTTTATAGACACCTCAATCTGGAAACTTTTGATCTCGGTAAGCAATGTTTTACACTGTTCAATATATGTATCTACACAAGATTAAAGCCTGTATGTACTTGTTTTACGCACTTGCCTTCGGAGAATTTTTGTCATTTCAACTAGTAATGATTACCGGGCAAGTGAAAAATAGGTTATGTTATTCTTAGTGACGGTACGAAACTAAATTACGTTTTTCGACGTGAACATTGACATGTGATTATATCGTGACTTGGCGTACATTCAAGTATCAAGTAACTTCATCGATTATATTTGTTTCTTCCTTACTTTCATTTTAGGGGCATGCCATGCTGATGAATTGAACCAAATGATGTCGTTTATTCCCACATCTATTTTAGACATTACTTCGGGTCATCGTCATTACGAATTTTCCAAGAATTTGATAAAGCTGTGGGTTCAATTTGCAAAAGATGGGTACGATCATACATATACAAACATTTATAACGTGGTTTCTTGGTTTCAAAGTAAACAAAAGTTTGTTTGTTGACTTTGTTCTGAGAAAACTCAGTTCAATGAGGAGTAAAATTGAAAATTCTCTCAATAAATTATTTTTTGATGTTTTTGTTGTATATTCCACCCACTGTTTTATAGGATTCCAGGCGAGTTTAGAGGAGCTACGTGGGAAAAGCTAACAATTAGCAGGAAACAAAACAAAAGCAAAGAAGTCGATGTTGTGACTCCAAAGTATTTACTATTGAGTGCTAAACAAACGAAAATGATTTCAGAACCCTTTCATCATAGACTTCCGTTTTGGCATGAGATCAAATTACCACGAAATTTAAGTCCAGAACAAGAGTCAAGTTATGATTATGATGTAATGAACTGAGAAATTGGATATAAGTTTGGTGAAATATGGTGTTTCAGCTGAAAAGCTGAGGGCTATAAAATCAATATGCTAATTTCATTTTTATGGTAAAAGTTTAGAATGACAAAGCATAGAAAAATGTGTGAAGAATGTATACTGTGTATTTAAAAACAATCTAGTCAAATATTTGTTAGAATAGAACTAATAAAGTCTTGTTGTTAATAATACTATTCTGTTGAAAGTTGAAATCTCAAATAACCCTAAAATGTATGCTAACAAACATAGTTCAAACTTTATTTGGCATTCTTTTACAATTATGCTATTAAAAATTCCATAATACTCAATATTGTAAAAAGTGACATATATGTGTGTGGAGTTTACTTTGCCTGTCCCGGAGGGATTATACGAGAACTATTTTCTCTTGGATAGTTGGGACAGAGATAACGTACAGGTCATTCTGTGGAAATAATTGAAGTTGTTCTATAAAATTTGAAGCTTGCCTTTGTTTTGCCGTAAACTTTAAAAAAGGTAATAGGAAAATAGGAATTGTGTTAAGAGTACAGCGAAGTCAACACACGGATAATATCTTTAGCCCATAAAATATTCACGAGGGAATGCTGAAGTCTGACCTTTGTACTTTATGATGAAAGTAATCCTTGACTTGAATAGAAAGTATGTTTTAAAACTCCATTATGCCGTTTTGGAATCTAAAAGCATTAATATATTACGCAATCTTGTTTGGCATTTTTTGAAACAACCTAGTAAGAGAAAGCTACTATTACTTCTCTTGTTGCTAAAAGGCTACTCATTGTGACAGACAAAAAAGGAAGGAATGGTGGTAATAATGGTACTTGTCAGCTTAACCCATTTGACGACATTTTAGATTGAATAGAATAAGGGAAGTGAAAATAAAATGAATATGAATACATATAACTGACTCATTACATCCAATATCATGGTCATGGTACTGTGATTTTTAAATTAAAGCATCAAACGATCAGTCATATGCTAAAAATTATTCTCGGTACTTCATGAATATATTTTCAAACTTAATATTATTTACTAGAATTCCAGCCAGTCCCAACTAATTTAGCAATGTTGGGTTCCAGTTTATGAATCTTATACATCATATATCACCTGAGTCAGTATCAATCATCATTTCTATAACTGACAGTGTCCAAACGCCCAAATCGGCAATATAGCAACATTGTCATGTAGGACATATTATCGGCTTCGTTTGTATGAAATCTTTCGCGAATTTGTATTGATGTCACTTTCTCAGCTGTCTAAAATGTAATGGACTTTTGAGCTTTATGTGAAGTGAAGTATGCACTATTGAATAAAATCAAGTAGGCTGAGATTGCTTTTTTCGAGTATTGAACTCAATTTCATGAATTTTTAAAGTAATATCCCGTCCATGTACCCCAGGATCAAAATAAATATTTCTTGAGAGGGTGGAATAGGCAAACATATAACATATGAGTGACATTTTTGCATGTCTTGTTTTAGGAAGGAAGGAAGGAAGGAGGAACAAACGTTTAGCAATACAAATATGGGCGAAAAGCTGCTTATGAAAGAAAAACTTGAGAAATGGAGAAAACAGGTTTTCCTTTCCTACCAGTAGTTCACTCAAATGTTTTTAGATTCAGTCGCTTTCTCTTTTTCTCATATAAATGATGTTTTCTCCATATTCCATCTAGTTGGTGCTCCGACTTCGAGCTGGAAGGTTCTACGTAGTAAGTTTTGCGAAATGTTCATTCAAATATGTACAACAAAGAATTTTATTGAAAGCAAAGCCAGTTCAATATTTTGTTTCTTTACAAGGAAATTTCGTGCATTCGTAAGCGCGTTTATTGTTGCGTATTACTTTGTTTTGAACTGTCTTAGATTTTCTTCTCTTATTTAGAATCGTGGTTGTGGTGAAAGTTTATCTACCGTGAAAACCAATATCACATGTAAAACAAAGTTTGTCTTCGAACAATATATTATTGAATTGGTGAATATTTTTCAATTAACTTGGGTTGGAGGGTACAATCGTTGACATATTTCAGTCAGTCTTTCAGTCGCTGTACAAACGATCCCTTTGAAATTTTCTGAGAAATAATAAAAAACGACAAAACCAGATCAACTTATTATTTCATTGGAAATAAATACAATTCCTGCAGCTGCCTCTGTGCCCTACTGCAGAGAGTTTAACTGTGCTGAAAAAGACAAAACAGGTATAAAATGCTGATGAACAGCGTATTTTTTGGTGGTCTCATGTTCCACAATGAACTTGCTGCGGATTCTATTACTATTTTGAATAAAAGCATTTATAGTGAAGCCAAGAAAAATAGCAGCGATGACAATTTTTATGAAGAAAACATGTTTTTAAATGAATCCAGTGGTGTCAATGCAAGTATTATGGTAGTGAAAGATGCAAGCGAAATGATGGAACTACCTTGGTATGGCTACGCTATTTGTATTACAACCATGTTGTTCATTTGGGTGGTTGGATCCGCAGGAAATTTCCTCGTTATTTACCTTGTTTGCAAAGAAAAACAGGTAAGTCTTCAAGTATTTATTCTAGTGACGATCAGTAGTCATAGTCATATGTCTTTTGATAAGTTGGAATAAGGTATAACGTCTTTTATATAATACCTTATAAAACTTTCATGGTGTTATTATTATATATATACTCTCGAAGAATCGTTCTCCTAAGGTGCATCGTTGTTTTAACTTATATATGTACATAAATGCATGCGTCGTACCTTTCTACCCACAGTACCCACTATATTTTGATGTGGTGTAGGTGTATGTATTATGTATCTAAAACCAAACATTTAAACGAACTCACGTTGTATGCAAATAAACTACTTTCTATCTTTTTTTGTGTGAATGGGACCATGAATATAATACACTTGAAATTTGCCTCATGAGAAAGTGTAAATAGGAACGCATCATTTCATTACAATCTCATTAGATTTAATGAACTTAATCCATCTCAAGAGAGACTCCATTTCTCCATATTCACAATTAAATATCAGTATCAGCATAATTTGTTCGTAGAGAAAATTTGAAGAGTTGGTTGCGTTTATTGGGGAAAGGATTTAATGAGATACCTATATCTACCTACATAAGTATACTTACAGGAACATGAAGCATACATTTATCCAACAATTATACAAATCAGATCAAAAATATAATAATAATGAAAAATCATCATTAGAGCATTTATTTTGCAATGGAATGCCTGGTTCTCCTATAGATGAAGTTTATGCAACTGGCGATTTCTATCGTTGGAAGCGAGCATAAAAATAAAACTACTAAAACTAAAACGTTATAGTAAGCTTTCCAATTGTCTGCCAAATATTATTACCACACCGGCTGGTATTCAATTTTACCAGGGCGCGTCATAATATTCCATCTTCCATCTGTTCTATTTACTTCGTTATTATTCTATAGTTGGAAGCCTGTCGATGGTGATAACGTATGGGATCAGTGGCAGCAGCAAAGGTAAATTCGAAAAAAATGAGAGAAAGTGAAGCAATAAAGCATCGTGAATAAAGTCAAAAATTTAACCCTTACATAATTTGCATGTGAGTAAGATGATATGTACGTAACTTTTCTTATCATGATCATAGTAATTTAATAAAAATTGAGTACCAAAATGTATTCTGCATGTGGATATGGGGAAATCAGAATAGGTCTGTTAAGAACCTTTCTTAGATTGGGGAACCTTTTAGAGTCAGAGGTCTTGAAGAAAGAAACATTAACTAGATTTAAAGATTAAGATGTGACTGCATTTGCATAAGTACTATAAAGCTGAAAGCAAAGAAATAATCATGAAAAGAGGACTAACAGTACTGTGTTTTTTTTTCTTTCAGTTGCAGACTCCGATGAACATGTTTCTGGTAAACCTTTCTATAGCGGATTTCCTTACATCAGCATTTGGCTCGCCATTTCCGTTGATCGCTTCGATAGCACATCGTTGGCCGTTTGGGGAAACCATGTGTACTGTATACGCTTTTGGAATGTCAGTAGGAGGTAATGATTGACCAAATTATTGCCATATACACATGTTTCAAGGCTCAAAGTAGAAGAATTCAAAGAATTTTTCACATCAAACAATGCATTTCATGGCAACCATAACGCGCATTCAATCATGCAAAAATATTTCTCGGTTCAAAAAACGGATCTAGTTATATTTGAGGCGAAAACTGGTCTCTTTACAGCACTATAATGATTGCTCCACTGATGGCGGTATAAACTAAAAATGGTACTTTACTTAAATATTATAAGAATACATATACATATCTGTGGTTAAAGTTAGTTGCTCAGTGCATCATGATTTACAAACAAAAGTTATAATAATCGCTTCAACAATTTGAAAATCTGAGTATTGTAAACCATCATTTTGTAATGTATTATGAAGTTTCCATATTTCCCCTGAAAACACTGGTACATGAATTTATTATTTTGTATCTGGTACATGTTACATGACACAATGTTTTGTTTATGAATTTCAAATGAGTTCAGCAAGTGGAAATAATATTTTGCAGGTGCATGAGTTTATTAGATATATATAGAAAACTTAGTATCAAGTAACAACCCCTGATTATGAATTAAATTGATTTAATGTTCGAAGTTCCAAGTTCAGCCAAATAGGATAGCGTCTGCTTTTCAGGTCAGATGATGTGGATAGTATTTCGTGTCTTACTCTGTGTGATTTTCAATAGCCAAAAAAACTCTCGGGCGGGGCATAAATATTCATTGTATACGCCAGTGTGCAAAGATGGCAATAAATAGTTGGCCCAATTAGTGAAAATAAAGATAGGCACATTTGCCCAATAGATGCCTCACAGAACAGTGTTTACTGACAATAAAATTTAAATTATATCCGATCTAGGCTACCAGTTCACTTTCACACGTGCTCAGTATAACCTGGATAGATGCCTTTAGCGTAGAAAATCAAAGATCAAAGAGCCGAAAAATAATACTTGAGAACTCTGTTTTATGAGGCAGATGGTCAGCACACTTCGTTACACATTATGTATGCTGAATGTATACATTTAAATTGGCTTGACGTATCAAATAAAGGAATTTAAAGTGTTTCGTAAGTACAGAATGGTTTTGCAACTGCCTTTTATTACAAACACTAAGCTTTAAAATGTATAAATAATTCTTATTTGCAATTCATAAAATCATTACCCCACAAGGTAAACGTAGCCTACTCACTGTGAAAAAATATTAGCATGGGAAACTAACAACTAATTACGAATCCGACAAACGGAAGGATATCAATGTATAATTCATTATGATCATGGCGCAACATTGGCAAACTCATTTTAATATTTTGTGATGATGTAATATTTATAGATATTTATAGATATATTTATAGGGAAAAGCTCACACTTTCTTCGCATCGTGCAAATTTTTCGCTATTTCATGCATCATTTCATGGTACAATAAAAACGTAAATATTTTACATGAAAAATACATAAACACGTATAAGATTGTATTTATAACTTTCTCCATTTTTATTCTCCCTCAGGGATAACCAGCATCACCACATTGATGGCTCTGGCGTTTGAGAGATATTTGATGATTGCTCGACCGTTCCGAGCCGCAGACATTCGGATGTATCACTCTTCTGCCATCATCATTTTCATTTGGGCTTACTCACTTGCTCTCACACTTCCACCCCTCTTTGGCTGGGCCTCATATGGTCCAGAAGGACCTTATTTAAGGTAGACTAACAGTTTACTTGATAGTGCTACAGTGTAAAACATAAAAGTTTGTTTATGAAAACAACACAATAGCTTTTTTTTTGCTTGCGAAACATTTTTTCACAGCGGTTAACGAGAAACAAGCAACCGCAATATTTTTTTAATCCCGCATACAGTATATAAGTATAACTATTGTGCAATATAACATCCTTCAACTCCAGCCAGTCATTCAAATTTTCATTTACAAGAAATGTGGTTGTTAGCATGTTCATGGAAAGTTACATTGTCTGTCTGTCGATCTGAAAGATATCTGGGGAAGAATGTCATAATAATATTTTGGACCTCATGTTGAGGTATGTTCATTTCAGCACATTTTCTACAAATTTCTACAAAGTGTAGTTTCTCAGCTAAATAAGAGCTTCTGCAAAGTACATTATAAATTTTCAATGGACAAACTTCCGAAACAATAACTTTTATGTTCGTGCCTTTTAAGTACCATTTCACACAGCGCTTCGCTTCGTTTTGTTTCACATACGACGAAAATACGCAATGTTTACTTCTCAGATCTTTCCACATTCATCTTAAAAATGCATTGACCTACTTGACCAGACTAAGCTATAGCTTTAGTGAAAGAAGAAAGTAAAACACAACTCCCTCATGAATTACTGTATTACTATTTTAGGAAGTAGCTCAACCCAAAATATTTATAGGTGTGTTTAATGAAGTCCATGGTCCATGGAAGAAAGAGTGAGAATTGCTTACATAGTCGTTTTCATATATATGTAGACATATCGTTATCCATGCATGTAATAATTCTTCCATGGATTTCTAAGAACATATTCTTCCCAAGAAATGGGCACACACAGATGTTCAGGTGTATTATCTTTTCTTAATGAGCTTAAAATATTTTGCAGCTCTGTACCTGTAAGGAAATTAATTACATACATCGGAAGATAATTTAAATATATAATACTGTTTTGTAGAAACAAATATGTATGTACTACAATTCTTTGATTATACAATTATTTTGATTACACCACTTGTATGTATATATGTATTATGTATTTGCTGTGTTTGCTAGAAGTTTTTGTATACATGTCATGTCTTACCATTACGGTTGCATATCTGATGTTAACGCTTCTCGCTTCTAGCTTCCACTAATTTTTTTTTCGTTTCAATGTCTATTAGGTTTGGTTACATTTTACTCTAAATGTTTATTTTGCTTTTCCTTTCCCTAAACCGCTATCAACCAAACTCTACTGAAGAATCAGTGAGTTCATTTATATTATGAGAATTTAATGACCGCAACAATAACCTTGTTATACAATCTCTATTTCATGTAGTTGTTCTGTGAGCTGGGAAAAGGACGATCTGGCAACAAAGACATATATCTGCTTTCTCTTTATACTCGGGCTTGTCATACCCCTCATCACCATTACGTTATCCTACATTGGTATTGTTACAACTATAAAATCTGTAAGTTTTTGCGTAAACAAATTTTAAACAAATAGTGTACTATGCACCGCACGCAGTCTTGTGCGATAAAGATAACGAAGTAAGCTTTAGTTCACATGTGCTTACTTTTGCAGGAGTAATCTGTTGAGTAATACAGGAAATTACGTTTTTGTTATGAAAATCTCCGCCGTGTTATGTGTATCTTTCCATATCAAAGCAACAGTAACAATTTGTAAAACTTCAAACTGAGTTTTACATGTGATGATATTAATGATGATTTAATGAGTTTACACACTAAGTTATTGGCTCAGCTATAAAAATTGTCGATAAATTGTGCACAAATGTGCCGTATAAAAGGAAGTCAGCTTTCCTGCTTTTGTGATAATGATATGATTTGAAAATGCCTGGTATTATACTTTTTTGAAAAAGAAAGTCACGCTCAACGACATTTTGAAACATTAGTTTCATAAATGGTAACACTGACAGGTAGCCCAGAAATAAGAAATAAGATAGCTCGTTATCTACTTAATCTACTTAAAAATGCCTTCAGCCGGGGAAAGCTCAACCGACTCGAAATCCTTTGATTAAGTCTAAGTCAAGAGTAGAAATGTGAAGCTTACGTATATCCACTATGAACACGCTAATAAGACTCCAAAAGTCCAGCATTTCATAAATGTCAAAAATCCTTACCAAACATCTCACATAAAAGGACTCGGATGAAGTTTCAATTTGTCATTTTGATGCGACTTCTTTCTGTAGACATCTCAAGCCCAAACCTGTGCAAGGACGGCTACTGGAAGAGCAGAACTCCGCGTGACTGTAATGGTAGCAGCGATGATAACGTGCTTTTTGATTGCATGGGGTCCTTATGCGATAGTCTCATTGATCGTGTCCTTTGGAGGCCCAAATGAAAAGAAGCTTATTACACCCGTGGTTTCAGTCCTGCCAGCTATTTTTGCAAAGTCTGCCACTTGCTATAACCCTATAATATACGTCGGACTTAATACTCAGGTATTATTAATAAATTATTTGCTTTATCTACAAATGTGAATAGATAAACTTAACAACTCGCAGTAAAATTTAAATAATAATTTGTGGGTGTACATAGAAATTCTGAGTATACTAATTTAGATCTTACCAATTAGAGTAAAGAGGTGCTTATTTTTCAGTGAAAAGGAAGAAACCGGAAATAGCTCGTCTTCATGTATTTTTACAAAAAGGAGCTCATATATATTTTTACCTGGAAAATAGACGACAACCATTATACCTTTTTCCCTTTCACAATCGTAGAAAACGTCGCAGACGAAATGTTTTGTTGTACGAGTGGCCTTTTTTACTAGTACTACTACTCCAACCTTGGAGGAAAGATAGGTAATAATGGAGAGGGTGAGCTCTACCAAAACAGTGAAGGAATCCATGTCAGATATT
>JAQFZG010002547.1:0-16185 GCA_034695465.1 Entomobrya nicoleti
AAATGACCCCACTTATGACCCTCAATAGCTCCACATATGATTCCAAATGACCCCACTTATGACATTAAATGACCCCAGTTATGACCCTCAATAGCTCCACACATGACCCTCAATAGCTCCACATATGATTCCAAATGACCCCACTTATGACATTAAATGACCCCACACATGATTCCAAATGACCCCACTTATGACCCTCAATAGCTCCACACATGACCCTCAATAGCTCCACACATGACCCTCAATAGCTCCACATATGATTCCAAATGACCCCACTTATGAGATTAAATGACCCCACACATGATTCCAAATGACCCCACTTATGAGATTAAATGACCCCACACATGATTCCAAATGACCCCACTTATGACCTTAAATGACCCCTCACATGACCCTCAATTACCCCACATATGATTCCAGATTACTCCACTTATGACCTTAAATGACCCCACACATGACCCAACACGTGACCTCAAATTAGACCAACTGCTGCTGACTATGATGCCGGCTTACTACTTCTTCAATTACAATTGCTGGTTGTAAAATGTCTTATTCATATTTAAACATTAATGTCTACATACAAAAGTAATTTTCGTTACTGACACTGTTTAGTCATCATACATATTTATGTTATACTGAAATAAATACTTGATGTGTAATATGATCTGATATCTGATCAATATTAAAATTGAGGCAGCATATGTTACCCTTTTTTACAGTTTTGCATTACAGAAGAAAAAAGTCTGCGCAATGTATTTTGTAGCTGCATAAAAGATTTTGTGCTGTTTACTGATAATAAGAAAGTTGCTCCATTTACAGAAATCGTTTATAGATATTTCATGAGTCAAGTATCAAATAATGCTAGTTTAGAACGTGATATCGATATTCCTCCACCAAGAGAATTAGATTTGCTTGCCAAGACCCAAAAAATTCTATTATTTTATCGGATAAAAATGTATAACTAGCAAAGGCTAACTTCATTTAAAGGAAACGTGAGACCTCACACCATCAACATGATCATAAGGAGCCAAAAAAATTGTACTATGAAATTCGCATGCACTATTTTTCTAAATTGGAGCACATGGAAAAGCATCAAGACGTTAATGTCCAGAGTGTGTATGCTGTGTGCAAACTGCTTGGCTGGTTGATGGTGTTGTTTTAGAGAAGTTGCTGAGCTGTACATAAAATCCTCAGGTGTATTTCAATCACGTAGTTGGTGTTTGTTTAGACTCCACTGGGGTGAACCAAACTCACACTTAGGCGCTTTACTGTAGTACAAGTACACTATCGAATTGGAAAGAAAAATGATGACGTGGTTGATGCAATGAGAATCCTGAGCATTTAAGTAAAATTGAATGTTTTAGATCGTGACATCGTCTTCCACTTCGTAACAAACGTGATCGCAAAAAGGGCCGTTCTAGTCTCTAGATGAACTACCTGACCATTTTTGGTGACTCCAATGTTGATCCGATTAGTATTTATTTTCACAACGAAATAGACTCCTGGAATATGTATGGAATTGGAAAATGAGACTTCGTGGAAAACTGAAAAGCCGAAACGAAAAAGTTGATTTTTATTCTATTGAAGATAATATGATAAAAGTAGGTTAAGTTAAGAGAAAAACAAACCATAGGTCACTTCTTTACTACGTGGATTTTTACTCGTGGAGTATTTCGTGGAAAAAGTTTTCACGCACACTTTTTTGCCTCTGGAGTCGAGTGTCATAGGTGAAGGCTGCGATAAACGAGTATGCTATGCAATGATGAACATGTACATTCGTAATACGCCCATATATCTAAAAATCTATTATATCAAGACAAAATTATGTGCATTTAATTTTAAGGCACCTTTTTGAAGTACTCCGGGAGTGCATGGGAAATAACCCACACTCTGGAAGGAGAGAAGTTGGATTATTATTAAGAATTGAAGTTAACTCAAGCTAAAAGGTAAAGGGAAAAAGTTTTTCCTAGCGTATACATTGCAATAATGAATACTTCTAAGAAAAGCTTTAGACACACGGAGAAGGCAAAATGGTATATTATTTTGTTTGTGATACTGGAGGACCAAGTTAGGCAAGAACAACTAGTAGCATCACAGCCACAGCACGGTTCTGTCATCTTTGCCATGATGATGATTAGTGGATGGGGAAAACGGATTCTCCTATTTCATGTGGTTTTTTGAAGCTTCTCAAATATAATACCTTGCGAACACAAGCGCAACGCCGATAGACTACTACTATTACTATAAACCAACCATTCTGTTGCTTTTTGCCTTATGACACGACTTCTAGGTATATCTATTACTACCAGTGCAACTATGAAGATAAAGAAGAATTCTTTTTGCTAGTATGCTGGTGGTACATATAATATAGATAGAACATGATGTACAAAAGCTCTCAAGTGAGCACCAAAATTGAGAAGCTCATGAAACGAAAGCATCGAGTTAATATTTGATGAAATGGAAAGGCCAGGTTCTTTCCCCCTACTTTCTATTTATCTATCCCAAAATGTTTGTTGTTACCACAAAAAGAATCCACCGAACCAAACTCATTTGAACATGTACAAAGAAAACTTAGACAGAAGAGAAGCATGCACATGCATATGTTTTTTTAAGAGTTTACTCAGTTTACCATAGTCTTTTTAAGATTAAATTTGGTGGCACAAAATTTTCTTCGTTTTCATTATTTGATGGCGGAGCTTAGCAAAGAAAACAAGGCTATCTGTATCTGTGTCTGTAATATCTTTCATTTTACCTTTGAATAATCAGAATGATCACCAGCTTTTTCCTTCTTATATTCCAGCTAGTCTCTGTAAACTGAAGATTTTTGTCGGGCTATGAAAAGGTACACTGGTCTGGTTTTCTAATAAAACTTAATCTTCAACTAACAACATTATAACCGCACTTCAATTTGATCTACAACAACACAAGATAAGCTTTTGCGGGTTCTATCATCTAGTAATATGGAAGTGGTGTACCACAACCACAAGTTTGGTTATTGGTAAAAATAAAATGAAAGGTAAATAAAGGAAGATGAAAAAATTGGTAAAATGTTTCTAAAAATGGGGGCCAATAAAGCGAAAGAAAAAAACGGCTAAAGTGAAGGTCTCATTAACCTTAACCACTGGATTAAAATTGAATGGGTCTAGCTGGACCAAGTAGGAAGATCAAAGGCAGCAAGGTAGCACGGAATACATTTTATTAGCTTCTAGTTTATTTTGAGAAATGCCACAATTTATACCAAGGTCGCGGTGCGTGTTATTGGTAATTTTGCAGCAAAAGCAATAATAAACAGAAAAGCCCTGTGCTACATTTCTTTGAGAGTGAAAAAGTGCAACAAATACACAAAGAATTTGTTCTTTCAAGAATTTCATGAAAATGCTGTTTAATTTTTCAAAAGGCAAGTATACATGTACCTATGTATGTATGTATGTATATTTTTGGGAAGATACCTATACATATTTCAAATTGCAAGCCGTCGCAGGCTTCATATTGAATTACCGTATTTTATTGAAAAAGCAAGATGTTGTACTAAAACTCATATTTTCAATATCGTTTATTGAATGAGACACTTCACTTTATATACAGAGATATCCTGTCTTTTTTGCTCATTCTCCTTGAACAAGTTTCCTCCAATAAAATCAAGATAGGCTACTGGAAAAATTCTTTCATCCATTTTGCAATATGCAATTCAATTCATTGCCTTTGCATATCCCACAGCTAGAGACCACTAGACCCATAAATTTTAAATGTAACAAACTCCAAATATGGATTCAATGCATTTTCACAAAACAGTCAACAGGTTGGATAGGAGAAGAAGAATGAACCAATATTTTTTTCTGCTTATAAATTAAGTGTACCTTAATGGAGGCGAACGAATGCGTAAGCAATACCCTTGCAATGATGCCAACAAAAAACATTCTACGCCGGTTTTTTAATTGTTTATTGTAATTCAATTGAAATTTTGCACGATTCCCAGAAATGACGAGACTTAAGCATTTTGCAGTTTACACGATATGTTCAATAGTCAAATGTTCGCAGTTCATTTTTGTGCGTAGTGTTTTGTGAAAATTTATCACTAAGTTCGAAAGAAAATTATAATAGGAACTTGGAACTTAACATGAAAATGCTATAAAAAGGTTTTGCTTTCACTTACCCCATCTTCAAAATCAAAGTCAAAGTCAAAGTCTTCCTCCCACTCTTCCAACCCACGGATCATTTTGCGCCTTGAGTGTAATCGGCCAGACACAGTTGGAGCTAGAGTAACCAGAAAAGGGAAAGTCGATTGTAACTTTCACTTCTGCCACCGCTTTGCTCTCCAGTGGATAATCTACAAACTAAAAGTACAAGGAAACATTTAAGGTAACGAAATATTCATTTCAACTTCATAGATGGCGGAATGGAAAGCATACAGATACTTTCACTGATTCCCATGCAGTAATCTGCAATCGGTGTTTCACATGATAAATAAAATGGGGCAATGAAACCGTTAGTTTCGGGTACAGTTATATCCATATGTTTGGTATTCAATCATGAAATTTTACCTAGAAAGAAGTTGGAAAATGTTTCCATATATTTATAATACAATTTTATAGAACCTTTTATTTTTTAGTAATACTAAGCCATTGTAGAATCGAGAGTGCCAGAAATAGATAAATACCTACATAGTTAACTATATTATTCTTCGTGAATTACAAATACGCTCATACGCATTGCAGCTGCCTCGTGCACAAGACTGGCTTTATGAAATGTATCAAGACAACACAAAGTTTTGTTCGCGACCTATTTTTAAATTCAAATAAGGTACTTTGATATTTCGAGTTCGGAAATAATTTCTTCCAGATGAACCCACGTTTTCTTGAGGAACTGCCGGATCCAGATTTAGTTCCTTAATCGATTTTTTTTTGCCAGAAGGCTTTCTCTCGCATGAAAAATTTAACAAAAATATTTCAGTATGGAATTTTCATTTTCAAAGCTTACATCATAACAACATAACTTAACTTCATACATACATTTAAAGTATTGTAAAAACTTGTGTTTGTATTTTTATCCTTCCTCCCAGCTCTTTTATTCCGGAAAATACGTAAATGCCATTGATCTTACAAATATTACGTACCAAAAATAAACGAGAAAATGTCAAGACTTTTGGGATTTAATCTCTACTTGTTTTGGCTACTTTCATATACTTGCCTGTTTTATTTATTTTTTATGATAGAAGTTCAATGTATTATGTTCATACAGAAAGGTATGCATTTATTAATGCTATTTACAAATTATAATATAGACAATTGCAAATTGTGTGTACATACCCCTATTGTCTAGCTAACTCCACGAACTTACATATACATGTGTATGATACTTGCACGAAATATTTTTATTGGAGGCGGAGGGTAGTGTCTTGATCTTTTTGAGACAAGCTGCTCAAAACCAGCAAGAAATTAATGCAATGACATCAACAAACTCTTACAAAAAGACTATTTAACTCAGAGTCAAAAGAGAGTCTCCTATGACTTAACCAAGACCATTGTGGACCAAATCATTAAATTTAAAAAAACTGCAGATTCACTTGTTTTTTTTGCACGAGCATCCTGGTTACCAGCCGTATAGTACATAACAAATCACAAATTATTATGTGAATGCAAGTTATCACAGCACATTTAATTTATACTTTACAAAGACACATTGGAGCAGTGGTGATAGTGATAATGATTTTAGAGGCAAATTTCTCTGTAACAAGAGTGCAAGGTGTAAAAAAAGCTCAATTTCAGAATACTTTTTCACAAAGTAATAAGTGGTGAACGTCAAATTTTGGTAAATATTTTATGCCTATGCATGAATTAAAATCGCGAAACATTACATATTACATTGCGAATAAAAAATGCTGGCATGTACTAAAAGTTAAACAGACCTGTGTTTATCTTATATATTTAACTTGTTCCTTTTCAATTCATGTTTAGAAAATAGAAAATCCTGCAATGAAAATGCTTAAAACGGATAACAATGAATTTTAATTATAATCTTATATCATATATATTTATATGTACATACATAGTATAATATATACGATTCCTGTTGGTCAAGCAGTGCAGTGAATAAAGAGCAGTCTTCATTTGTACAACTGCAACGAAAACATTTTGGCCATTTTGACCATGGTTGTATGTATGTATGTACATCTGTCTATGTACATAGCTCATTACAACATTTTATTAGAATAACCGTTCAGTTCTTTTCCGTAGGTACAAAAAGGTTCTTTTCCTTTTCCCCTTGTCTTTCTAAAGCCAAACTTTTTTGTTCTCTTTCTCTCCTGCGGCATCCTTCTACAATACTTTCAAGTATACAGACATGGTTAAAAAGGAAGGATGCTGCCACGTTTTCCTCTGAAGTTGCTTTTCCACTAGTGCTTTGCTCAACACACTCTCTACTTTGAATCACAAGCTTGGAATGCTAATATTGGAAACGGTTGTTCGTTGTTCTGTCTTCAGTGTATCTGTTCACGTAGCATACAACAACTTGCGTTTCTCGTTACTGCTTCAATGATAGCTTGTGCTGAAATTTTGCAGAGTAGACGATCCTATGTTTCGAGACTACCAAGCAAACCAACTATACGTCCTGTTCTTCCACGAGTAGATTTCTGTTTGTAAAAAGATTGCTCTTGTCTATTCGCATCGCTCGTTCTCTCTATTCACTTCCTCGTGTTGAGAGCTGCCGGAAACTTATTCTTCGTCTGATGAGCCGCAAAGACATGCCTGTCCTGTAACAACTGTACGAAACAGTCATACATACTTTACTCTCCCTGTATACTGTTTCCTGCAATAATGCCATTTTATTTTTGTGTACCTTTCGTCATATACTACTCATCTAACTCGTCTATATCTGTACCGGAAAGACAAGTATGTGTATTACATACAATTTACTATGTAAGTACGTCCATTGTATATTTTAACAGATATTCCGTTAATATTGAAGACTCATGGATTAACTGTACGAGTGAGCAATATTATTTACTTGAAAAATGTTTGGCTTCTCTATTGAATCATCAGTTATTAACTTGCCATATTGAAAAGGCAAAATATAATTACTGCATTCTCTTTTTCTGTCAGGTAATTTTCATTCCGTATAAAAATATCTCCTCTCTTGTTCATGTATCATAAAGCCATATGCTAGCGGAAATCGGACGCAAGTAACAGGAAAAAATTATTCAAATATTGTGCATATTACACCAATCTTTCTATAGACAAACAGGGAAAGTGGTAATAAGGAAAGTAGAAAGGTTTCTTTGCTGATTCTCAATTCTCAACTGCGATTTTCCGTATTCAGGAAGAAGGGAAGACGAGTGAGCAGTAGCTATCTTTCCTGTAGTAAAGTTTCAGCAGGTTAAGAACTACATACATTTACGTAATAGTTGTAACTTTAACAGGATGGAAAGAAAAAAGGTTTGTAATAGAACGAGCTGTGCAGCAAATACGCTATGAACTATGGTGGTGTTGGCTGTGACACTAGAAGCTTGAAACCGCACGTTCTTACATTTTCAGCGTGAATGAAAAGCTTAGTCCAGTAGAATGAGAGAGGTATAAGGTATAGATATGTTTTAGTAGTATATCAAGCAGATAAACAGAAGAAAGAGAGAGAGAGAGTTGGCTTAGGGAAGAAAAAGCAAAGCAAAGAGGTTCGCTTCTTCTTCCTCTTTTTCTGTGCACCAGCAAATATGTTGTGTTCTCAGTTCATTCTTGTTTGTCGACGGGTGTGGTAGTATTGTGGAGTTTTTCCTCTGGTGCTCCTCTCATCGTTCACATCGTCTGCACTACTCCTTTTCTCGGTCCTGTTCACTCTCCAGCTGGTTCTGAGCTTTCTATCAGTTCCCAACTTTCTCCGAGTGAGTGAGTACACTCTCTTTTCTTAACAAAAGGCTGCTGCTACCACTGCCGCCGCCGCTGTTGTTTCTGATCACATTGCGTAACTTTCATTTTCATTTCCACATGCAGCATTGGATAATTTCTACACTTGTACATATATAAACCATAGGGTACCTTTTTGGAAAGGTCTATCCAAGTGTACTTTTTATTCACAAAGGTGTGTGCTTCGGACAGTTTTGAAAATATATACAAACACGCAAAAACTCCACAAACTATTTAAAACAGTGCAGATTTTCGCAGAATAAACATTCTTATCATAAAAAGTTTTTTCTAAACCAACTGCAAAAATTGATCAAAGTTGAGTTGTTCTTTTAAACCAGATTTCTTTTGGTTTCAACCGGTTATGTTCTCTTGGACAGTGCCAAAAGGTTTGCAAAGGTTATACCGGGCTTGCAACGATATATAAAGAAACTGAAATTTTATAATCGTTGTAAATATTTCAGTTCTACTTATATTTGCACCATCCTTTATATCAAGTGTACAAGTGCTATATATATGAATAAACATACTTTGTTGTAATAATAATAACTTTTCTAATAGTAAATTCCGAACTTCCACACCGTCGTTGTCCAAAGCTTTCCAGCACTCGTGCGTGTTCCTCTTGAAATAACTCACGGGACTTATATCTCCATTTTCTGACTATCTATCTCAAAAACAAGTTTTTAAACTGGCTGGGCAAACCCTTGGTTCCCTTTTTGCTACTTCTACACAGAAAACTCATCTCCCGACTTTCTCTTCACATTCGCATCTCCCCTTCTCTCTCATCTGCTTCCTTCCCCCAATTAGTGAAAAAAAAGTTTGGATGAAGTGAAGTAAAAAAAGAGTTAACAAAGTTACTAATACTTGCCACTTTGACACTTTTTCTGCACTGTTGAGTGGAACTTATTGAATTCCCTTACATGTGAACGACTGATCAATTTTATGTAATTGGCAGCAAGCAAGCAACCAAGCCAAAACGAACAATATCACATAAGCATAAATTTTTCTTGGCTGATACCCCAAGTTCGCTCATATTGTACAGGAAAAAGTACAGCAAGAACAGTCAACCTTACACAAAAATATATAAGCAGAGGGAAAAGCAATTTCATCTTTTCTCATTCTCCAGGAACACACACAGAGAAAGAGAACCAGTCAGCTAAAGGTGTTTTCCAGCAACTTCCGCCACACATATTAGTAGACACGTCAATTTCTGTCGTTCTTGCTTTCACCCGGAAAAGAGAGAACGCAGACATAGTGCGCTGAAAAAAAGAGAGACGAGAAACATTACTCAATTTAGTCTGGGGATGTACAACACAAGAAAAACTTCGAGTGAGATGTTAATAAACGCACGGAACATGAAAATGAATTGAGAAACTGTTAAAGTTTATCGACACAAAAATACTCATACCATACCAGTCATCCACTCAGCTAACTGACATTTTTCTACAAATTCCTCACCGGTATCGGCACTCGGCACTACCACATACACAAGCACACCTCGAGCTCACCACGATTGAGAGAATGGGTTGCATATAGCAAAACTCATCAGCATCATCATACAACCGCGATTGAAAAGTTTCGGGGGCTTTCAAAAGGTATGACTAGCGTTATGTACGAAAACGAGCATAATATACTTAAAAATACTTACTCATCTCCAAAATTGCTCTGTGTACTGTAAGCACACACGTTAGTGGCCAAAAGAGACCGGTAAAAAATAGAGAAAGCTTTTTAGTGTGCTAAGTTTCCTATCTCTGGACTTTTCATAGCTACTTTTAACTATTTCGGACTTGTGAAAACTTTTTTATCTAGTAATTGCACTTTACTACTTATGTCCGTCATGGCATACCGCTACTACCACCATGATGCTTTAGAACAACATGTATGTACATATAAACGTGGTAATTTATATTCTCTTTCAAATTAATGAAAAGCACTGTGTTGATGCTGGGATGTTGTTGTTGTAAATTATTCACATTGAGACTAGCCATCAGTGTCGCCATTCGACTGTGGTTTTTCCCTTTTTTCTTCACTACTACCACAGATACGAAACCATCTATTTCCCTTTTGTACAAATAGGAATATTTACATCTAGGGTACGTGTATACTACCTACGAAAGAGCTAAATACTGATAAGTAAGTCAAGTAAGTTGGTAAACACACAACAGTAATAAAAAGTGAAGTGCGGTTTGAGGTCTCTGTTCTTGTCGGCTTCTCTCTAAATACACACAAGCGTACATTCAAACAAAATAGAACGGAGAACTTGTTTAACTGGTCGAGTTGAAATATTTGCGGAGTTTGGATCCTTGTTTTTGGGCTTGTCAGAAGGAGAAAGTGACTACATACTTGCTTTTCATCTAGCTCTATAATATTTATTTTTTAGAAAACTTTCTCTTCGTCCTCCTCTCATATAATTTTCCTTGGGCGTAAAAAAAAATCTCACATTTACGTATACAAGTGTGCCTTCAAAAGAGGTAAATAAGTTTATAACTATATAACAAAGTATACTTAATGTACATGTGCACTGACCCGAGATGATGGGGTGAGGAGCCTGATATGGAGGAGGGTATGGGACAGTCAGCCTCACCAATTCCTACTGCTGACTGGCCTCCTCCAGTAGATATACAAGAGCATATACAAAGATGTACGTGTACTTGTGATCACATGGGATATGGAAATTACCTCGACTATCAGGTGAGACTCTTTACGGCTATTCAGCTTCTTTCCTTTTTTTTAGAATACGCCATTCCACGACTCAGAATGTTGGCGATGGTCCCTCTATGCTCTTTTTTACATCCTGCAGTCGTAATTTCTAACACTTTTTGCTCTTATATAATTTTATGTACATTTTATAAAAAATGAAATTAACATAATGTATATAAAGACGACCATACACATTGGAATGCATATATGTGTGTACTGGTACTAATGCATATAGTATTATGATAATATTTACATTTGCGTGCAATACAACTTGTATATATGTATGTATAACAATTTACTATTAGCCATATTTTTTTCACTTGGAGTTCATGTGTATATTTCTCTGTCAAAGACGAGGTGTTGTAAATATGCTGGAATTTTGTGTACATATGTGCCTATACATGAAGTATAGTGATAAGAAATGAAAGCAGAGAGAAAACTCCACCTAGCTAGTTATATGTATGATATGATGCATCTGGGAATGAGTTGTCCTGCTGCTTCTACAACTTATGTTCACTCGCAAATGCCTTCAACTTTTCAGCCATTTGAAATCATTTGCATCTCCCTTTGAAGTTTACAGTCAAAAGCCTATTTCCTCTGTGGGAATAAATTTTTTATGAATGTATGCGACCATGTGCTGTATGGATATTCTCACTTTTTGCTCTTTTACTTGCATGTTTGCATTTTTAATGCCTTGGAATGAAAAATAATATACGGAAAAAGTGTCATGGCATGATGGTCATGTCAATTGTGATGTGTTGCCTATATTTTTACTATAGTACTAACCATATAGTATGTGCTTATACGTATGTATATACTTTAGTTTTTAGGATGGTACTGTAGGTTCATATAAATTACCGTAAATGAAGATAATAGCATGGAGCTTGATAATATGTAGAAAGATGTAACCGTTGTCAAGACTTTTGGAGTAAAAATACTATTTCTAATCCAAGGAACGTAACACGTAGATGAATCTACGTTACAACGCTTTTTAGAGCTATGTAGATTTTGTTCCCCAACGTGTTACGCTCCTTGCCCTGATCAATCTCCAAGCTCCATTTTCATTTACGATAAATTATATAAAGGTAGAGTAATGATGACAACGATGATGCTCCTTTCTCTTCTTCCAAACTCTTTGGACCAACTTTTTTCAAAAATATGCATAACGCAATAAACATATTTTACTCTATTACACTATTATTTGAAGAAAAGGAACACTTTTTTTACCCAACAACGTATATATCACGAGCGCATAAAGTATGTACATATATCAGCCAGTGTAATCAGATTTGAATGTATAAATGTATGTATGTAGGTATGTAAAGTACAAATGTAAAATGCACTTTGACTTCTTATCCCTTTTCCCCTGAAAACTTTACTGCATGTAATATGTTCACAGTTCACAACAAGAACTTACCAGAGACACTGAATTTTTTTCATTATATAATTTTTTTTTACGTGCTGCAATTCTATGTGCACTTTTTCGAGACATCCTTTTATGACGTGCCTCTAGGAGGGATTGTTGGAGTTTCTTTCGTCATATTTTACGTTATCGTGCATACATGAATATAAGCTCTCACTTTATGTACGCCTGCAGATAGTATTTTACATGCATGGTATGTGGCTTGGGAAATAAAAAAAGCACTGGATACTGACTTTCCTTCTTTTCTTTCCCTTTCACAAAAGATATTATAGACTTTTTATATAAAACTTTTCCTTTTCATCGGGCTTCTTTTTTGAATAGGCTAGTCAGATATTCAAAAAAAGAGGTCTGAAAGAGTTGTAATCTAGCTAATTTAGCAAGTTTTACAGAGAAATATATTTGGTTTGGAGCAGTTTATTGTACAATTTCTTTGTCTACGTATAAAGGATACACATGAAAATGTGAACTTTCATATGTGAGAAAATGCAAACACACCAACACTACTCTGGTAACATTAAATGATTTCAGGGCAACTGTATTGTATAGTAGTTCTGTAAAGCAATAAAATGAAAATTTCCGGTGTTATAACTTACAACTAAAATATTATATGACATAAATGTAGAACTTACATTTGAAAGAGTTTTCATGAAAATTCAACGCAAATATAAATTAAGACTCATTAAAACGTACACATGCATTCATATTTTCCAAATAACGTGATGACGTTGACTGCGATTTATATTTTTACACTTAAAATGAAAGCAAATATGAAATATAAACAACATAAATGTTTCAAACTTAATGACTACACCGTGAATAAAATGAATAGGGTACAAAAAGAGAACAAACAAGCTGATGTGAATTAGAGACGAACTCATGTTTGCTCTACAGATTTTTCGAGGTTGATCCTTTTGTCACTCTATTTTCATGCATTTGTTGGACTTCCTGTATACTCAAATGTAAAATCGCAATGAAATGTATAATGTTTCTTCCTCCATTCAGCGTTAAACATGCTTTGGTAGATCAAATGGCGAGGTTTTGAGCTTTTGTTAGCTTTGCTGTATGTATCAAACGTAAAAGGAATATATTATGAATTATGATACAACAGACCGACACATTATTCATACCCTAGCAAGTCCACTTTAAACAGAGATCAGACACTAGTGTAGTACTGGAAAGCATACTGATATGCATGTTTCAATGAAACATAAATATGATAAAAAGCTAATGTGGAACAGGGCAGATGAAAGCTCATATGGAAATCCACGTACACGTATTCAACAAAAAACTAGGTTCACACACATTTTTTTTTACAGATGTTTCATATTTCAAGAAATACGGAATTTCAATTTTTTCTCCAACTAAATTTAGAAGTGGTGTGCCTTGAAGCAAGTCATAATATATTATGCATAACAATTGTGAATACGCACACTAGGAACAGTGCATGTGCTTTCACCATGATATCATTATACCTTCTCCTTCCCTTCTGCACAGACCGGAATAGATTGCTACTCCCTTTCATGTCTGTTGGTGTAACAAGTAAGTCGACGGTAATCCAGGGAAATATTTCTATAAGACCATTTAAAGTACAGAAAAGATGTTTTTAAGTGGGTTGTTGAAAAGTATTATAACGTAGACGTCGCCCAACAAACGAGATATACCCAACGACCCAAGTTTAGGTACACAAAGATCCCAGAAAATAAGGGGAAAATAAAAGCACTGTGGACTATGGAGTTGTATATTCAATGTACTGTTTTTGAAATAATAGTAGAAATAGTAAGTTCATATCTTGTACAATGTCAGTTTTGCCCGTTTCGCCAAAGCACTACTATCATAGAAAAAGAATTATAACATTGCCAGACGTACAACATGAGGAAAGTCGTAGTATAATGCTCGTGCTTTCTTCTGTGGGTGCAGTGACTTGGATTTACAACATCCGGAAAAAAATCTGGATCACATTACAAACATGCGTTAGATGTGGTTGAAAGCATGGACTTGAACGAAAGCGTGTCTGTAAGTCCGTCTAGAACCTCCAAGTACAATGGCCTTTATTAACAACCATCAACCAGCTGCATTGTTTCAGCTACTTACTTTCAGCTGTTGTGTTGATGTACGTCTTCACATCATCGTTATTTTATTATATCAACATTATAAAGAGTAACACGAGTATTATTTGAGCTTCAAGGAAGAAATGTATGCGTCGACTTGAAGTTTGGCTACTTTCTATTATGTGAGCTTAAAATAGTTGTTGCTCTATTGCGTGGGTTGACAGGCACGTGGGGAAAGTAAAAGTGAATAAAAAGTGTTTCTTCGTTGGGGAGCTCTTCAAAACTTAAGATTCCCTAAATGATATAGTATGTGATCATGAATGATTGTTTGTACTAGACTATACGATAAAGACTAGTGATGGAAGCTTTCTAGACAGAGTTACTTTTTCAACATTATGCAAGGTTTAATGCACAAAGCAAACTTCCAAGTAAATTGAACTTTATAAAGCGAGCTCAACCTGAAATTTATTGCAAATTTATAAAAATACATAAGGGTTTGCCATATTACTATTTAGATGATAGATTTAGCATATATGCATGTATATGTACTAGAGTATCAATGCAATTTCGATGTAGATGGTACCGAGAAAAAAAATATTAGAAATTAATTTCCAATGAAATTGTTTAAAAATCAAAATATCATTTGACAGCAGATTTTAAACTCAATCCCGTATCCCATAGTCTTCTCAATTTATTTCAGTCATAGCATGTTTTGTGATAATTATGATTGGACCATTATAATCCAAAACAAGTTTCATGAAGTTCTGGTAGTGTAGAAACTACGAGCAGAGCTACTCCAATACTCCATAAATATTAAATATCTAATAATGTGATAGTTATATATAACTTTATATAGTTTTTATATAACTATATTGATATCTCAATATTTTTCGTACTCAACATTACTTTTCAATGCACAGGGGCTTCAGTGAACATTCAACATTTTGTATGAACGCTAAAAATATAAAAAAGGCGAAAAAGTGATGGGGCCCTAACGGGTGGTGATAGTACATTACTATTACTCTATTACCCCTACCGTTTTATATTTCGTGTGCATACTTTATTTTCAAAGTTGTTCCGTAGTCTTGATATACCTTTCTGTCGTCACTGCTGCGCTGTTGCTTTTCCTTTTCCGCTGCTCCTCCAATTTCTTTTTCCTTGGCTGCCATCCTCCTCACAACTTTCTCTTTTTCCCTTCCCGGTCGGATCCTTCGTGATTATTAGTAACTTCTGCTGCTTCTAAAATTTGTACAAGTGCGAAAGGAGTCCCGACTAGAAGAAATATGCAGCTAAACATGTACAGCAAGTGGTATTACGTTCTCGCACAAAATCCTTATGGTCGTCTGTTGACCTACATCTGCCAAATAAAAACGATTCCCGCTTGGCTGGTTTCACAGTAATTGCATTCATGTAATAGCACCATACCAATAGAGAGAGTGTACAAACTTGTTATATGATTTTTGAGTCGGATAGTCTTTCTGGGAATAATTTCATAGGAAAGCAGTGCAATGTACGATGTTAACTGCGCGTACAGTCAGATTGTTTGTTCGCCTTTTGGTACGTTCAAAGACCACGGACGCCCGCACAAGTGAGGGTTACGGTAGAATAGTCAAGTTGTTAGTGCATAAAATTTTAGCGAGTTGTCTTCCTCAGACATCACACTCCGACATAATAGTCTTTTTCTATTGCTACTTAAAATAAGACCGACCATATAAATACTATTTCAGCATTTGTGCATACACATTAATATACACAAATACTTCAAATATGCTATAAGTGAATAGAGATGAAATACTACAGGCTTGTGCGTTTTTCGGATTTTCATTGAAAAGTTTAGTTGAATCGACGAGAGGGTGGTAGCGGCATTGGTGTATGGGAGTAAACATGCATTTTACACAGAGGAAAACGGGTACTTTGCTTCATCAGTTTCAATTCGTTGCTGCTTCGACGTGAGTTTTGAAAGTAAGTAGTATGGTCTTTTGAAAATGATATCTCTGGAGAGATATCTTTGGAGTACCTTTCTTTATGTGTTTCGTACGCCTTGCGACCAAGGCTGAAAAAAATGGGTTCGATCGTACCTGAGGTACGATTTTTCATCGTACCGTACCGTACATCGAACCGTACC